>CAJPEV010000728.1:0-44204 GCA_905338385.1 Darwinula stevensoni | reverse complement strand
AGAGAGAGAGAGAGAGAGAGAAACTCGACCACCGACTCGAAAGCACGACGACGAGGGTGTTATCCTCTCTCCCAAAGCGTCCGAACCTCATGGCAGCAACCCCATCGGGACAGCGAAAGGAATCGACCATCTCCTTCTCTCGAAACACCTTCACCGCCCCGCTCGCCAGCCCCACCGCCCACAGCGTGAGCCCCAGGTGCGAGACCTCCAGCAGCTCCGAGCACAGGACGGTCCCCCCGACCGCCGCGTCCCACTCCAGCCTCCCCTGCGTCGTGTACGAACGCAGCATCCCGTCTGAGCCGGCCACCGCGATCGTCTTCCCGAACAGATGCATCGAGACCGGCAGCGCCGGCAGGAAGAGGACCTGCCTCCCTTCCTCGCTTCCCCGGCGGACGTCGTAGATCCCCCCTCCCCTCGTGGACACCAGGACGCGGAAGTCCACGTCGTACAGACCCGACACGGCCAGGTGCACGGGGATGTCTCCCACCGCCACCTACACGACCGGTATAGCATTCCAATCGACATGCCGTATTCTTTCAAGTATCGGTCCGGTATTTTATAGAAACGACAAGACGGGTGGACGCTTAACCTCAGCTTGCATTATTCCTGGCAACGTATTCAGCAATTCCAATGGAATAAGAAAATTCCCATTTGCAATTGAATAAGTAGTCTCATTACCTTTCAGAGCGAAACAAAGAGATGTATACTTTTTTTTTGTTACATGAGCTGGATTTCCTTATTAGAATTATTTGAACAAAATTCTAAATTAATAATTATTTTTTCATTACATCATCATTAAATTCAAGAGGATAAAGAATAATTTTTTTGCTCAAAATCTAACTTCATAATTAAGAATTATTTGACTTGTCTCACTTTATCGACTGATGAGGGTTACCCCATGAATGCTCAAAAAATCCATTAAAAAAGCAGGATGTGGTTCTGGAAAAGAATATCTGGCATTCACTCGGATGTATTCTTAATGAAGAATGTAATATAATGCAAGGAAAAAAATCCTTTCCATTCCAAAATCATTAGGTGAGACGAATGAAATAAGAATACTACATTCTGCACTGACTATTGTAGTCATTGTTTTACTTTTGCCAGCTAGATAATGAGATAAATTCTTAAAATAGCGAAAACCAAATCCCCTATTCCAAGAATACTTTCCTCCTGCTGGCACTAGCCATTCCTGATATTGCTGACACTCGATATCGCGATATCGACTCCATCTCCGCATTTATCGAATCACGCAGAGAGGGAAAAGGGCCAAAATGAATACTAAATTCTGTGCTTCCACTTGGAGAAGAAAATCGAAGGCCTGATATCCGCTGCCTACATCCAGGTAACTACTTCCTCTGATGAAGGCAATTCGGTAATAACTGAATTTGGAATTTTCATTGATCAATGCTAATTATTAGCCTCTTACCGCTATTGAATATATTTACATCTTTAATTGGCACCCACTGTATTGACAGATATATAATAAGTTATTGAATGGAAAAGAACAAGAGAGTAATGTCTTATTTCCAGTCCAGTGGAGTTCTCCCAGCAAAAAAGACGGTCCAGAAGTAAGTTGCTTCTGAAGAGTAAAACCCCAACGGCTTTGCCTCTCCTCGGATGACAAAAAGAAAGACGACTGACACAGGCAAGGATGGTGAACGCATCGGGATCCAGGATGTAGACGTGGGAGCTCTCGGTGCCCAGGACGAGGCACGACACGGAGCCCGGATCCGGGTGGCTCTTCTTCAGCGTCTCCATGCACGTCACGACCGTCTGCGGACAGCGATTGCCGAAATGTGTCTAGATGAGTATTTTGTGTTTCAGCATTCATGCACATTCATTCCTGAAAGGTTTTTCATTTTTTTTTGTCCCATATCCATTATAGCATTTTTATTATTATCAATGTGCTCAGGTAACCGATAAATAAAAAAAAGTGGAAACAAATTTTCAGTCGGTGGTCCCATGTCGATTCTGTTACAAATGAACAAATAACTCAGAAAAAAAACTTTTCAACTTCCTTCGAGAAGAATTTCAACTTAGTGGTTTTCAAGCTGAAGGCCTATAGACTTTCTTAATAAAAAAAATAAAAATTTATGAATAAAACCAAAAGTAAAAAAAAAATATTTAAACTCAATACGAAGGTAGTTCCCCCAAAAAGAAGGTAAATTGACTTAAAGTCAGGAATCCCATGGCAAATGCATGACCAATGGGAAATATGAAGCGAAAATGACCAAACCCCAAAATTTCTACAGCTACTTAATGAAATTTTGGCTATCAGCCAAAGCCAGTTATCAGCCAATTTCCACACTAGTTCAGGGGTCATTCAATTTGGCGAAGAATGCATGACATCATACGCTTTTTAATTAATTGCGCTTGGACTTTCGTGAAGAAAGAATGCAGAGTTTTTGCAACAGCATGCGCTTTCCTTCCAAGGAGTTGTCATCCGTAGAGATTTGGGAAAGTGAATTGGACCCATTTATGTTATCGTGTGCTTCGAGTCACGTGACTTGAGAGGTCTCATTGCAACGTTAGTCTGATATCTCCAATATGAAATCCATGATGCCATTTTTTTTTATGGGGCCCCTCATCATGATATTCGTGACATAACACGGCCAAAGATAACGTCGTATCGGTTCCGTACCTCCCGTACTTTACGACCCCGTCAATAAACGACGCCAATGTACCCAATGTCAAGTTCAGTTCCCTTTCCCGCTCGAGACGCGTCATCAAGAAATCTCTCTTCTGCGTTATGCGCTTCTGGTCTTTCGCATCTGGCTCCTTCGGACTGATACTCACACTCCTTGGAGAAAGTATGTCTATAACTCATCCTCGGAAGCGAGGTCACGTATTTTTCCTCATATTTTTCATCATATTCATCTGCAGGAGGGAACGGACTGACATGTTACACCTGCTTCCATCTTGGAGTCACCCAAATGTGCCCTGAAGGTATCTGGTTTAAAACTGAATGCAAAGATGCTGCACGCAACGGAAGTTGGTTCTGTGCTAATGGGTACGACGAAGCAGGTACGAACGCGAACATCAAGAACCAAGATCAGGAAATCAGGAAATGACTAATACCTGCTTATTTGCCCTTGGCGTTTACATGAGGTGCATTCCAAATGGTCTATTCATTAAATTTCTTCAGCATCTGCCATGGTAGAGGAAAATACTAACTGTCTTGTTATTTGATGTATTTTTCTACAGATTCCGTATTATTCAAGTTAATTTGGCAAGATTTTACATTTAATATAATTGCAACTGAGTCTCCATTTCAGACACAAGGGAAAAAAACGAGGTGCAGTTTAACGGATTTAAATCTGACGGATTTAAATCTCCCACGTAAGCGCTGACAGTCAGATATTCTCTATGAGCTTATAAACACTTGCTAACTTAGCAATTATGCATTTTAATAGAGCATTTTCCCCTAAAAAGTTGTGGTACGGCATTTGTACTTTGAGGCCATGGAAAAATGCATTCAGTTGCGACATTTGTCCGATAAAGGTTAACGTACAAATATATGTATGCACATACGATTGGTCAAAATAAGAAAAGAAAGTGCTTTTTAATGGTCTGTCTTTAATGGAGAAGGAACCAGAAGGCATTCAAACTGAACTGGTAGAGGTTTTTGAACAGAGTCAATGACTCGTGAACAGACTTTTTGTCCGTTCGCAAACTAGTGGAGGTAAATATTTTTTTTTACAGCGAGGTTCAGCAATTTCCCAGCATGGTAAAAATTCCAATGGAAAAGTCGGGTCATTATTGAGTTCAAGTAAAATCCCTCCTCCAGGCATTTTTCACTCTAACTTTTCAATTGAGAAATTTTAAGAGGTAATGAGACAAGCTTCCATATAGAAAATTTCTTCCAAGCCAAGTCAAAACCACAAGACAATCAACGTTCCCCTCCCCAAGTGAATCTAGTGCATGTCAACTAATTATTGAATCATGATTGTGTGATGCAGGGAAAACAGTGTATGCAGGCTGCATCTCGTCGGAAACGGGTGGGTGCAAAAACATAGAGCTATTAGACATCTTTGGCGTAACCGTGGCATGCCTCTGCGAGGAAGACCTGTGCAACAACCCCCACAACACCATCAATTCCACCTCCTCATCGGTCATTAAATCCACTCCACCTCCGGAGCAATCGACCATGCCTCCACTTGGACAAGGGGCCTCCTTCCTCGTGCCTCCTCATCTCTTCTCCCTCTTAGTCATCACGCTTCACAGAGTGCAATAGCATGGGTGAGAGGTATTTGCAACTGTCCTAGGTTCCAATTTCACTGCATTGAAATGCAGAAGAATAAAAGCAACTGTGAACTTTCCCTGGAAAACTGCTTGAGTATTTTTTTTAATCATTTATGATCAACGGATGAACTTTGTCGATCGTGCAAATTACACAGTGCCGCTTTGGTCGGAACTTCCATTCTGTAACGATTCAATTCAACATGCACAGAAGCTTGGTTCAGAGTAACTTATTCCTTTTAAACATGCACTTCCATGAAAATAACAAAGCAAATTTTCTCTTTCTGCAGATGGAGAATAAACTAAAATTAATCTGGAGCATAGAAAGTAAGCACTACCATGAAAGGACCTAAGAGCATATTCGGGAAACAAAAGAAGCTGACTGAAATCAAGATCTGTTATAGCTGGTTTGGCCAAGTAAAGCACAAATGTAAATTTGAGATTCCATGATGACACTTCCATCACACATGTCATCTACTTTGAATCATTCTCATGATCTAAGGTAGTTAATGCTATGTCAGAATTAACGTGCAAATGAAACACCTAAGTACTCCTAGGCCATTCTTCCTTCAACTGAGGATTCATCACTGAAAAACACGAGAAGCTCAAAAGCATTTTTTGATAATACGGTCTGATTAAGGCCACAAAAATCTGGCATATGCCATCCAGCTGCATGGCGGAAGAACTGCAGAAAGCTTCCTAAAGGGAATTCCTGCCTGGCAGCATAAACCCAGTCCCACCACCTTCATTACCCATTGCCTCATAATGAAAAGGATCAAGAATACTGCAGCAGAACAAAAGGTCTCTCATTTTTCCCAGCACTCTTATCAGCAAACCCAGAAAGTTGAGAGATGCATTAAATGTAAGGACACAGCAGCACCTTGGGCCTCCCAGACTGCACACATTTGAACCTTTTTCCACCCTTACCACAACAATACCATCAGCGATAAGCCCAGACTTTCTCTGAATTAGCTCAAATCTCCCCTGTTAACTTCAAATTTTTCATGTCATCTGAGAGTGAGTAGGAAGCCTTTTCGCATCATGCACAATGGTTTCTGGTGTCTCTTGCCTTGTCATGGCTTTCCTCTCTAGCCATTGTGACAGAGTTGTTTTCAAGACTGGTTTTCATCACACAATGTTGTGTTTATTTTCCGGAAACTTGGTGTTTGCTGATCTGATAATGTCGAATGGGGGAGATTCGTGTGACTACATAATATCTTTGAAAATTAATTTTTTTAAACAAACATACCTTATCAGAAAAAGGGAGGGGTTATCACAGGGATGATGTAATACTTTCAGGAAAATCAGTCATCTGATGATGAAAGGTCAAGGACCTCTTAAAAAAAAAGAAAGAGGCAAATTTCTGCAATTCATGCTTAAGAGTCTATGGTATTCCAAGGAAGCCGACAGGATTTAGCGAATGCCACGCGAGCGAGAGCAGCAACAAACCGTGCGTTTGAGGGGTTGCTTCTCGTGAAGCTGGACAAATTCGGCCATGTCCCCTGGGTCGAGCATGAGAAGGCGCTGGGATCGGGTCGTGAGTCCCAACTCCCCGATGTCCTGCTTCAGTCCTTCCAGCATCTCTCTCAGTGTCATTGCAGTCATCTTCCCCTCCTTCACCTGTTCCCTGAGTACACATCAACCAAGCAAAAGAAAAAGAAAGAATGTAAAGGAACGATAGAACACGTCGTGGCAGTACTGGGATACGAAACAGACTCCGTGCAAATGTGCAAACACGATGAATCATTGCTCTGGATTAACTCTACCTCATACCTGCACAATGGAAATTTTTCACCTTTGTGAATGTAAATCTCAAAGGCTCCTAACAACAGAAACATGAAAAGATAATCAAAACACATGCAAGAGTAAAAATACAAAATGAAAAGAGGAGGGTATACACCACCCAGAACCTGCAATCTCTCACCCAAGAAGTCAATAGGGGGTGACTCAACAAAGATTACACTTTCGGAGAACGACTGATGTCATGATAAAAGCCAAATCAACACGAAGCAACAGGATGTTATTGCCACATGCAAAAGCAGAAAAAAGTGAACACCAACCACAGGTCTTGTTCTGTCGAGTTAACATCCAGGGACGGAAGGGTGAACTTGAAGTACGGCTTCAAGTTCTTGTAGATGTAGATGTATGATCCCGATGCAACTGCAATGGCTGAGGGAAAAAGAAGCTGCTGAGCTCCATTTAGCCACATGAATGATGCATCTGATGTGCAGGGTTGGCATGCAAACAAACCTGGGAGCTTGGGTTCACTGGTGTTCATGTGAAAGGCCACAATGGCAGTTGGGAGGTCCAAGAGTGTCAGGTCAGCTGTTAAAGCAGTTCCCTTATATACCTGAAGCAAGAGTGTGTAACAATAAAGAAGGTTGAAAGCACTGGACATGGTCTTTCATTGAGTAAATTATAATCTACAGGTAAACAAAGCTCACTCCAAATTATGTTTCACTCAATTCCTTGATGACTGAGTTGAATTCCACACCACTTTAAAGCTTATTTATTTATAACATCAGCAAAGTACCTTGAGCTTCATGCGATACGTGCCAGTGCCAAGGTCAGCAACGATGAGTCTGTTCTCGCCATCGCCGTGAATGTCCGCCATGGTGATGCAGTTGCTGAACGTGTACAAGGACGCCAGGGGGTCGTGATACGCATTCAGCCACGACGAGGACTCCCCCCTGCAAAGGTTTGTGGTTACTTCTTTGCAAAATATTTGACTTAAGACAGATATTTTTAGGAATCTGGATGCCATACCTCAAAGTTATTTTGGAACCTTCCAATTCCATTCTTATCACAGGATTGACTAGATCAATGAGATCATGTGTGAAGACAAATCACATCTGTTAGAAGATAAATAAGAACATGAAAAGAAGGACCACTGAATGGGTTGATTTCACAACAGTCCCATTGGTGAGAACAGATATTCAAAATGGTTAACAGGCGTATCAAGCGGAGACAGAAGAAACGATCGATACGTGGATGATCAAAGAAAGGTCTATAATATTGGGATTTGGAGAACTGGACTGCAGGAGGCTTCAAGAAGCTCCTGACTTGAGTTTGTTGCAAACTCAGTCTTCCATGCAAAACTAGAAAAGTCAATGACAAGTGGGAAAAGTTTGACAATACAGCTTTCAATACAGAAATAGCACATCTTTTGAGAACACTTTTCCAAAACTCAGACCTTTGCACATCTTAAATTACTCACCGGCAACTCAAAATTAAGAAATACATTGTATAATGCCTGGCAATCAAGGAATCTGTAAGTTACAACTTTTTAGAATAAGCATAAGGATTTAAAACTAGTACAGTAGATCTATTTCAAAATGTACTCAGTTTCTGAAGCAGCTCAGTTGGTCAGTCAAACAGTTGAACAACTGGCATTGTGAGGCAATAGATAGCAAATATAGCAAAACTTCAATGTTCCAGCTTCACTATTTCACAGACAACCCAGGCTTTTGTAGCCCAGCATGTTGAGTCGATCGGACGCGTGGACTCGTGCCAAGAATGCCTAGAATCTCTCCATGGAGCATACCTTAAATAGTGAGAAACCCATGTGTTGACATTGCTGAAATGGTGTTCATTGCTGAAATGAGTGTTAGCAACAAACATGGGTGTTTCAAAAGCTAAAGGTAACATTTTGAAAATAGGGGCATGTGCAAAGATGAAACAAAAATGACCAGCATCCAGGAAATCTTTATTCTCTCTGAAAACATGTGATATAGTGTAATATTAAGCACCTTAGAATGAGTTAAATCACCATAAATATTAGCAGATGAACAGTTACACAAAATCCCTTCAAGAGACCACAAGACGATAAGATCAAGTCAAGTTATTCTTTTGCAGCCTCATAGGAGCATGTATTATTATTATAGTAGAGGAAGCAATCGATGCCATGTTAAAAACGCCTGAAATGCAAATTTTTTATTTATTTTTCCTCAGAATATTTCTCTCATTTTCTATGGAAAAAAAAAAGACATTTTCCTACCAGTCATGTGCTGTGCAACAAGAAAAGATGAATTGCACAAAGCCGGTACCTGATTTTACCTCCAAGCTCCTCTTTACCTCACTCTGTGGGGGAAGGGGAGCTACTTGATATGAAATGTACATTACAGTTCCCTCCTACAAAGACTTCATTCTGCACTATAAAAAGCATAATTTTCCATGTTTTCCCTGCTTTTATGCATACTGCATATAAATTTTAGCATTTTTATGTGCAAAAAAGTGCATATTTCGACATATTTATGTGCATATTTAAGAGCTTATTAGTGCATAAAAATCCACTTCTCAATCATCACACCTTACATTAGGAGTACGGGACATCATACTTCTTGACGTTCGGGGAATTCCATACGTGAGGAAAGCAAGTCGAACCATCACAAAAGCCTATGCTTTTTGCCATGGTATTTCTTTCATTTTCACCATCAGGGGGCAACAAACTTTCATCAATAGAAATTATGGAAAGGAAAATGCATGGAAATGGTTTTTATCATTTGTAAATTTCTCTGATTAATGTTTTATGGGAGGTTGTAGAGGGGCATTGAGGCGGTCTGAAATCTCAAACAGAAAACAAAGTGACATTATTTTTATAGCCCCTCATCACGATACAGGTAGCATAATACGAGAGATATGGATTTATCAGTTACGAGGGCTGATGCATTTTATGATTCTGCACACAGATGATGTCATTGCATCCAGTATCAAGTTCAGTCCCTTTTTCCTACTTGAAAGAGACTCACCTGTTTTCCTTCTGTGATGCATTGCTGGTCTTCAATATTCAGTTCCTTGGTAGTGCTACTCGTACTCCAGGGAGAAAGTAAGTCTGATACTTCAGAGTTAAGCCATGTATTTTCCCTTGCATTCTTAATATATACTCTTTTGCAGGAGTGAATGGACTGACATGTTACACCTGCGTAGAGACTGCCATGACTGGCATGTGTAATCAAGAGCACTTGATGCCAACTCCCTGTCAGGGAATTAATCTTGGTGGAGAGAAATGGTACTGTGTCACTGGATACAACATAGAAGGTATGAACATCAAGTACCAGAATCAGGGAATGTTTACCTCCCCTCTACCTGCTACATGGGGGTTGATATAGGGCAGTGGTGCCCAACTTGGGGCCTGTAAGGCCCTAACCCATAAAAAATGCCCTCAGGTTTCCATAAAATAATCTCCAACAATTCTAGTGACTGCATATTGCACAAGATGGCTGTGGGAGTGAACTATGTGGCCCCCAAGCCAGAAAGGTTTGGCACCACAGATACAGGGTATATACCCTCTAAGATGGAGGTGCTCATCCAGTGGACTGGTAGTTAATGTTGCTGATGATGCTTTCCTGTTACAAACAGGTCCTGGTCCATTACACCAAGTCCCAAAGAGTCCAGAAAAACCTTGGCACAAATCAAAGAGAGAATGCAGACTATGGTGACCATCTGTCCAACCAGACTGCACAGAATTCAGAATTAAGCAAGACTTCTGTTTTTGCAAAATTGTGAATGGGGAAAAAGGCTCAGCTCTTTCCCAGTATAGTGAATATATCCCCTCTAATAAATTTTCTGCTACTTTCTAAAAGCACATCTAAAGATGCAACTTGGGTGGTGATTTGCATGAAGACTAATGGTCTGAAATATGAGCAAATGTTAAAGTAGCTTCGTTAGTTTAAGAGAATGAATTTTTCCTGTACAACTTTCATTACTGGATTTAGATGATTCCAATATCAAAGTATTCACTTAGTGGTTTATTTTCAAGTTCTAATTACCCCCTGATCCAAGTCTTTCCTTATTTCTTTGATTTGATGAATAATCAAAAGAATTGGAATATGAAACAGGTTTCCTCAGGTAAAATAATTATTCCAAGCCAAATTAAAATCCCAAACAAACAACATCCCTGGTAGTTCATACCCAGCCTGGCAGTCATTAAGCAATGAGACAGACATGTTTTACTTTATTCGGTGCAAAATTGGTACATCAAGCAAAAGATTTAAAAATGGAGGTATGCCAAAGATCATTATACTTTCCTGGATTCTGCAGATTAATGATTGACAAGGAATTGTCATTTGGTATTGGAAAACCAATCATCATATAGGACATGACCATTGATAAGACCAAGATACACAATCTTGGTCAGATACTGACCTGACACAGAACATAGAATTTAGGAAAGTGTTCAGCTAATCTGGTGTGGATCTCATAACAACTGAATTCTGATTGTGTGAAACAGGGAGAATAGTGTATGCATCCTGCATCCCAGCACACGAAGGTGGGTGTAGAAACATAGAGTTATTGGAGATCTTCGGTGTGACCAAGGCATGCCTCTGCGATGAAGACCTGTGCAACAAACCCAGCACTGCCATCCGTCCCACCCCTCCCATCCCTACCACCACCCAACGCACGCCGCATTTGACCAAGCCTTTGAAAGGACAAGGGCCCTCCTACCTCATGCCTCCGCACCTCCTCCACCTCTCGGCCCTCTCCTTCCTCATGGTCATGTTTCACGGCATGCAATAACATGATTGACAGCTATTTTCCACTGATCTGGTTTCAAGTTTCAGTGCAGTACAGAACAATAAAAGCTATTGCAACCTACTCTCTGCTAAGACTATTTCAATTTCATCTTTCATCTGATGGATAAATGAGAACTGCTCATAAAAATGACATGGTGTCAGGAACAACAGAAATTCCATTCCATCCCAATTAAATTCAACTAGTGCAGCTGCTTCACAATTTGTTGGTACTTCTTTCCGTTAAATATTCACTTCCATAACAATGGAAAAGCAAGTTCACTATTTCTGCATCCTTAGCAAAGAGGAGACATTATTGTCCTCTGTAATACAAAAGTTAAACAGCAATACAGAAACTTAAGAATGCATGTTTAAGGTGTCCAGAGATATGTATCTCTGGATAGCATATAACATGATTTTATGAATTGTGATGGAATAAATACAAACATGAGAAGAAGAGTACTTAAGTTGACTGGTCCCTATAATGACCATTATAGGGACTTTAAAGCTTGTGGTGCAAAGGAAAGTGGGGCTGTGAGCACGAATTCAACTGGGCCCTTCCATTAGTTTCATTAAAGATAATAACTTTCATCTGATGCATGACATTACCATACTCTACGATGGTTATTCAATAGATACTTGGAAGCTCAAATGCTAGAATGCACTCATGGATGAAGAAGTGCCACCTGACATTTCTTCATAAAACTACTTAATGGAAACATTTTTGAAAAAATTAAGGATTCATTAAATAGTTGTAATGATTTAATATTTCCTACATTCCCATGCTCATGTTCAATAGCATTCCAGGGAAGTTGGCAAAGACCAACAAACAACAGAAAAGAGAAAGAAAAAAAAAAAAAGAGGAAAAACCATGCATTCGAGGGGTAGCCTCTTATGAAACTGGATGAACTCACCTGTTTTTCCCAGGTGAAGCATGAAGAGGCACCGGGATCGGGTTGCAAGTCCTAACACCCGAATGTCCTGCTTCCGGTCCTTCCGGTGTCTCCTCCGCATCATCGTGGTCGTCTTTGCCTGTTCCCAGAGCACAGATCAAATGTGAGAAACAAGTGGAGCATGAGTGGAGGAACAGCATATTGTGTTACAGCAGTACTGGGATATTTTACTATGGCATGGTAGATATGTCAACATGACCATTGTTCTCAATTAAATACACCTGATACTTTCCATTGCAGAATGATAATTTTGTGGCTTTCATCGAAAATGAAATCTCAAAGGATACAAATAAACGGAAACCTGCAAAGATCATCAAAACTAGCATAGGTGCTGGTACAAAATCAAAATAGGTCTTCCACCATCCAAAACCTGCAATTTCTCATTCAAAATCTAGCATCCATGTGGCTCAATCAAAACCAACTGTTGAGTTTACACCCAAGGATAGCAGCATAACTTGAAGTTCTTGCAGGTTGAGATGAACGACCCAGATGAAACAGCAATCGTGGGGAAACGGACACGTTAAGCTACATGCACGTGCTTCGACGACATACTTGACACTCGAGGTCGGCACTCAAACATGCCTGGGAGCTTGGGCAAACTGACGTTCCAGTCTATCACGATGAGCCCACGTCCAGGTTGTGGCTGAAACGCGTGCGAATCAACGAATACAGAGGTTTCAAAAACAATAGGATCAATTTTGACAAATGTCAATATATATCTTTTAGAAAACAGGGCATGTGCGTTTGGGAAACTAAAAAGGACTGATGTAAAGGAAGTAAAATAAATCTTTATTTCCTCTTCCTCCGAAAAGGAAAAAAAAAAAAAAAAAAAAATTAAATCCCTTTCCTCTCTGAAAGCATTAGACACACCGCAATTTTTAGCACCTCAGAGTAAGTTCAATCACCAGAAAAATTAACCGAGAAACCAATACATTAATGAGGTCACAGAACGGAAAGATTGAGTCGACTTTGGAGAACACGAAGCGCCTCCCTCGGAGAGAGATGCGAAACACCCATCTCCTTCATGACGGCCGACTTCTCTTTCTCCGGACCCGATCCACTGACGGCATCCATTAGGAGGATGGCCGTCCCCTTCGGGAGGTTCAAGATGGCGACGGCATCGCGGAGCTGACGGAATCTCGTCTCCGGCCGGGCGGTGAAGTCCGAGAAGACGGCAAAGAGATACCGCGTCACGTCGAATTCCAACTGAGCCGCACCGCCTTCGTTGAAGTGGTTGTCCATCACGACGGTGGCAAGGAAGATCTGGCAAACCTCGTCTGCCACTTTCTTCCATAGCGTATCGAACAGACATCGGGAGAGCTTCGCCTGCATCGCCAGCAGATGGGACTTGATGGCATCGAAGAAGATGCATGCCGACGGTGTGAGATTTGGGAAAGAAAATTCTTTCGGATGAATCATGCCGAACCACTTGTCGTTCTTGTACGCCTTGCTCTTCGTGCGCACGTCCAAGACGATCTCGTCCACGACCAGACTCAACAGGTCTTCCTGCATGCGCTCGAACAAAGCCTTGATTCCATCGAAAACGGTAACATCGAGGCAATCCAGGGATTCGGGGAGCTCTGGATCCAGGACCAGGCTCTGCACACCCTCGTCCAAAGACGCTTCAAAGAGCGAAGGGTCGTCGGGGCTTCTGATGGGCCTCGCCTCCCGGGACACCCTCATGTGGAGATCCGACTGCGCCTTGAAGAACTGCATCTGCACGAAGAAAGGAAGCTCGCTCCAGTCCTGCAACACCATCACCATGTAAGCCACGGTGTTCAGGATCGGGCACAGGTTGGACGTCAGCGGCTCCGCACGCTCCTCCCGCACCAACTGCAACAGCCGCACCCGGAAGTCGTCGAGGAGGTCCAGCTGGAGCTGGAGGAACTGGAGGCGATGGCCGGGCTGCTGCAGCGGTTTGTACCGCTCCGTCGTCGTCTGCAGCATCGTGAGGAAGGCGTCTGCACACTCCGTCACTCTCACTTCCGTCCCGCCTTCGTAGGTACCGAAATCCGATCCGTCCATCTGCCAGGCGGTCTCGGAACTCAGGATCAGGTCCATCTTTTCCACTGCGTATTTTCGCTCCAGTTCGATCCATTTCTGGAAATATTGGGCTTGGGAGAGGACGTGAAGGATGCCCGGACGGGACGAGGGGTAATGGAACGCGTTTCGAAAGTCCTTGTCGAATGAAAGAGCTTCGTCGAGCGTGTGAGAGAAAAGGCCGTCGTCGTCGATGATCTCGGGAAGGTCGTTGCACAGCTTTTCCACCACGAACATGACCAGCCCCTGAAGAAATTCCACTCTGGCATCGATCGTCTCTCGACCTGCGGCATCGTTGCGGACGAGAGGCACCACGGAGAGCTCCACGAACGGGAGACAATCCCGGGCCCAGTTGATGATCTGGGTCAGATACCACTCGGGTTTGGCGATGTCGTTCGTCTGCTTGTTCCCGCAGAAGTGGAAGCGGAATCGCTTCTGGAGGGGTTTCAGCATCAGGGCGACGGGGAGGGTCAGAGGCGGGAAATCGATCAACGTGGGACCCGAGATGGACGCAGAGCGGATGCGATCGTGAGGTGGCTTCAGCTGCAGCAGCACGCTCAGAGACGATTCGAATTTCTGCAGGGCATCCGAGGAAATCCCTTCTTGGTGGACGGTTTGGTTCACAGAGATGAAGGGCCACTTGAGGTCCTTTTGGAGGATGGATTCGAATTCTGTCGAGAAGGCATCCTTGAGGGTCGAATGCCAAAAGGAGACCATTTTGTCCGAATACAGCAGCAGGTTCTTTTGCAGCGGTTTCTCTCGGTGAAGGGTCGCATTATAGGCAAGCAGTTGAGCATAGATGGTAACAGCCGACTGCTTGGCATCGTTCTTCAGGGACGATTCGATGGCTCCGCTCAGCTGTTCGACGTCCTTGAGCGCTTCGAGGTAGTCCCGGAAACGTATGGCCTCTTCCAGCTCTTGGCAATCGTCCCTGAGGTCATCGTATCTCTCGGCGTGGCGGCTGAGAAACGCGGTGCAGGCGTCCCGGAGATCCGGCCACTCCGACCGAATCTCCTCGACGCGGCGGAGTATCTGCCTGGCCTTGGGGAACGCAGTCCCGACGGTGAGCTTCCCGTCCGCTCCCCTCAGGGTGATCTCGGCCTCCAGCCTCTCCTTCTCTTCCCTCAGGTCCCGGCCGAGTTCCTCCGCTTGGCCCAGGCTCTTCGCGTCCTTCCCGAATTTCTTGTCGACGAAGCGGATCGCTCTCGCCTTGGCACTGTCGCTCTCGTTCATCTAGGCACGTGGGTATCGGGCTCTTGTGGCATATGAGTCGGGTCAGAACCTTTCTATTTGCTTATATATATATTTGTCGTTCAGCCATCACATTAATTGGAGTTTAGACCTATGATGTTTTATCCCCAACAGATGACTCAACTGAATAGTATTTTCACACAGCAAATAGAGATCATGGAAAATTTTATTTCGGGGATCCTACAACTTGACTGAGCATCTTTGCACTATTCCCCCCCCCCCCCCTTTGGGCTTTCCAAAAATGATTTGCAAGGGACGGGGGGGGGGGGGGGGGAAAACACCTGCCAAGGCCCCAAATGTGAATTCTTTTTTATATTTACTTTCTATCTATCTCTTTCTCCCTTCAAATTAGTGTTTAAAGATCAAAGTTGAATAATCTATCCAAACCCACACTTAAAAGACACAAACTGCTTCCCACACTTGTGTTTAAAAAAATTCCAATAAGCATTGAAAATAATAAACAATGTTTCTTGTAATAAATCAGAAATTCTAGAGGCGATGTGACAGCCAAAGGCGCATGAGATGCATAACACACCAAAAAAAAAATTTTTTTTTTTTAAAGTAAATCCCAACAGCATATCATTTTAAGAGCTTCATCTCCATTAGGAATCATCCAAAGCATGCAATGGCTGCAGCTTATAATGGAATCCTCTGGACTGATATCAAAACTTCCCTTCTGGAACCCAATGTCTGCTGACTCGGACATATTGGTAAGATGCGAGAATTTTGCTGATACCAAGTCTGAGACTACCAATTGACTACAAACTGAATTAATCCATATTAATGCTGGCATGTTTCTCCCAAAAACAAAAAAAAACTCAGAGGGTCCTGAATATAAACTTTTATCGATCACAAACTGAATGACAGCACCATGAGAAATGGTAGAGCAGGTGGACTAGGCTAACCGTCAAGTCTTTTCGTGAGACTTTTGCGCGGGGGGGCGTCCGAGCTTGAAATCGACGGGTTTGTCCAGGCCCATGATGCGGACGTAGGCCGCCTTGTCGGAGAAGTACCTGGGATCGGCGAAGACGGGCACGCCTTTCACGTGGAACGAGGTGAACATCCCCGGGAGATCGGGGACGTGGACCTCCCCCGCGTCGAAGTCCAGCCGCTTGAGCCGCGCGAGCAGCGAGTACGTGTAGACGGAGAACCTGTCGGTGTCCGAGTGATGCTCGATCCTCAGGGCGTACTTCCCGGTGATGAAGTGGAGCAACACTGGCGTGACGAGGGCCAGGGCGAGCACGCTGCCTCCGGCGACCGCCTGCAGCCACAACGACGTCCCGGCCAGTTTCACCAGCAACACGGGCTGGAAGAGGAGTCCCAGGGCGCTGGTCGAGAGGCTGAACAGCTTTATGGCTCGTATCTGTCGGTTCAAGGGTCCTTCGTAGATGACCGTTGACCCGGGTTGCGAGGCCCCCGAGGTCACAACGGTTCTGGGCGACGGAAATGTTAAAGTTCGGTCGATCCGACCGGTTCGAAACACGCAGAGGCACCTCGAGCACAGCACTGTGGAATTCAGCATCATCCTGAACAACAAATTTGAATGCGATTATAATGGCATCATGGCAAAATCCATGTAGCTATTTTCTGCAAATAAATGTAGGGGAATATAGGAGTGAGCGATGCAATTCCAGCCGAGGAAAGTTTACCAGAATTTACGATAAGGCTTCAAATTCCTTTTTACCAGTTTTGCATTTAAAATATTTTCTTGCTCTGCAAAAGTTTGTATATATTGCAATATATATATGCAAACTCAAATGTTCTGGCCATGTGAAGTTACAAACGTGGGCTTCTCTGAAAACTTCAAAAGTCTGCTTTCCAACTCCAGCAGTTTGACCATATTCAATGTGCTTTCAATTGTCTGTACATCGTGGATGTGCTTAGCAAAATCTACAGTGTGGGAAGAACATCGAATGTTTGCCCTTCTAGAGCATACGAAAAGATCCCATCGCGTAGAAAGGCACGATCTGCATCAGAATGTTCACGGGAACTTTCAGGAGGGGTGAATTTTCTGCACAACTTTCAAATCCATCCCATCACCGAAGTGTGACACGAGGAATCAGTTTCGTGCTATCGAGCCAAAGAAAAATTAGCAGAGGATTCTGGGGAAGTGGGTTGACTCCACCATCTTCCACAATGTCTTTGAAAAGGCAGCTGGAGCAGCATCCCCATCCTCACCAGACACCTCGAGTGCAAAGAAATCTGCGAACTGATGAATCTCAAATATAAGTGTACGTTATTAATAAGAACTCACTTCACTTACCGGATGAACTGTTTCACAGATCCCCACCAAAATCTCTGAATACCTCTATGCTAATTTATGCTAGGACACCATCAACTGATATTAAAAAGTTATAGTACAAATTCCTCAATTTTTCTGTTTTCCCTCAAAATTCTTATCAAGGTTTGGACCTTTCCTATCCTTTCATTTGCAAGTGATACTCAGGTTTCACTGTTTGAACACTATTTTAAAAAAAATTTTTTGAACCTACCTCCACTGCTAAAATGTCTCATCTCAACTGAATCATTTAATTCTTAATGAGTTGTGTATCTAGTGTCTGGTCATGTGCACTTGAAGCATGGGTGAGCTGATACTTTATGTTCAGTTTTCAGAAGCACACCTTCCTCTGAAATCAACAGCTGCTTCCAGCAAATAATGCTCTTTTCAAACCTGAACATACAACAGGATATGAGAATCTTGGTTGATGCCAATGGCATGTCCAACACCTCCAATATCTACACCAATATGTTGAACTCAACATCTTGATCACTTTTTCATTGTGCATGGAGTCATGTAACAAAAGTTTGCATAGTTTTGGAGATCATGTGCAAGCTTAAAATAAGGCCAGATATGGAAAAAGTGCATTAGTAAATGGATTGAAGCAGTGGTTCTCAAACTTCGTAATCATGCGACCCCTCATGCACATGTGGGAAGGTGCTGCAGATTTAAGAAGCTATCCCCTTTATGCCCTGATGCTCTTCGCACCTTGCCATGAACCCCTGGGTTCATGGGATAACGAAACAGAGTTTGGGAAACACTGGATTAAAGCAATGACTGGTACATATTTCTGCTGCAGCATGACTAGCAGCCCAGCTGAGCCTGCTTGCAAGGAAGCAGCTCTATGCCCTTCTCATGTCAACAGGAAAAATATCAAGATGACATCTCCTTGAAAGAGAGCTGAAAATTTTTTATTTCTTCCTCTTCCACTCACACACAGACAGGAAGGAGATAACCAGAGAGAAAGAGTGACTGAGACATGACATCATTAATGGTATAAAAAAAAGGAGCACATGGGACAATCATCTTGAACTCATTACCATCATCATCATCATCATCATCAAACAGCAACAAGCTGGTTAATACTTGTACTAGGTTGTCCAGGCCCTGATAGGATCACCTTATTTTTCATTTCAAGAATGCGGCATCGGCACTTAAGATGGCACTCCTGATTGCCCAGGTGACGATTCATGTACCATTTGATATATTGTGGATAGTCAAAGAAAAGCAAACAACAATGGGTGAAGTACACAAAAATTCAGTTCTATGAAGGACAGGTTCATATTTTCCAGTGAGGAATAGCCAAAAATCTAACATGAGGGTATCTGCACAGGCTTCAGCTGTGTGAAAATCTCCTGAGAAGAGGAAGACCAGAAAACCTGTTGCTAAGAGGTAAGATGTGAAACAGCAGCCTTATGTGGCCTGGCCCATTTTGGGCCTGGACAAACAGTACAGCTGCATGGTCAAGATATGAATCGTGCATGTCTACCATGCACACAAGAGAAACGATCAACAGCAGGATGAGACGACAAATGTGAAATGAAGACCTGAAATCAGGTTTAAATGCAAAATGAGTCTTTGATAATCAGCTACAAGTAACAAACAAATCAGAGATTCGCTATCTAACTGTAAAATTGGCTGTCCTATCGTCACTGCAGGAACACTGGGGTCACAAGGGAGTTTGGAGTTTGTCAAAAGAAAACTCCATACTGTGTTCTTGTATCTCCGATGGATAACAAGACTGCAGAAATAGACCCAGGATGAACTGATATGAGACTTAAAAAAAAACATCTTCCATTCCAGATGGCACCAGCCCAGCAGGATGAGCCAAAGTGTCATACCTGATTCCCTTTATATACATGGATGAATTCCATTCCTTTTTCTTCCTTTCCAACCTCTCACCAGTGAAGCTCTGAGTACTGAATGCACGGCAAGAAGACTAGGCTTGTGAACATTGACTTCTTCATTCCGGGCTGTCGGGACGCATGGACACGCGCACTCACACGCAAGTGCATGTATACAGAAAAAACTCCACCACTTTACATTCCTCGGTTGCTTTTTTCTCTCCTGTATATACAACAGATTACTAATTTTTTGCAGGTATAAATTTTAACCTCATTAAGATATTAAGAAGAGAGACAGAGAGAGAGAAACAGATGAAACCTTTGACAGTGGGAACCAACTTTAGATGTTCACAGAGAGAAAGAGAGAGTGAGACACTACACAGCTTGATTCTCGATGCATGATACCAGTTGATTGCGTTGCTGCCATGATGATGACACAAGAGAGGAAGGAGAAGTGGAGAAGGAATTTTATGCAGTAGTGGAAATTCCATTTGCTTGAGGTGGTGTGTCGACAGGGGCCACTGCCACCGGCTTTGGGGCTTCAGACACTGCAACAGGAGCCTCCCCACCCGTGCGGCTCTCGGGCTTGGAATTAGCCGCAGGTTCACTTGTACTAGTAGGCCCTGCAAGAGGAAACACAGACACATCTATCTATGAACATGGGAACTTTGTAAAATATTTATTTCCTTCAGGCTTTCTTAATAAAATGAGAATATGAAAATGATGACACAATTAAAGTAATGCTAATGCTACCAGAAGTAATAAAAGAGCCACATACACAGCTCATTCAAATGAGGATGGTGTCAATTTAACTTTCTAATGTTACACATACCAATATAACTTCTGTCAAATCAAATGAACTTGTTTCAATAGAAATACAAGGCAAGGACACGAAACATTGCTCCTTCATAAAGGAACAACCCTCCTGCCAATTATGTGTACACCCACACAGGACAAGTCAAAATGTTGAGGTGAGAATGCACAAACCTCATTTAGGGGAGATAAAGGGACCTTTAAGCTAAAGAGCTCTTTTTCTCCCATCGAGTCCAAGTATTCTTAAAGAACAGTTAACTAAAGCAGGCTTCAGCACCCAGTCTGAGTTTTTTTTGCATATATGAGTAAGAGCTACTTCTTGAAGCATGGGAACTGCAATGTTTCATGTATCTTAAAAACTGAACTGGTAATGGAATAAAGGAGGCTTGTAAGCACCTTCTTTCCTTGTAGGGGCTTTTCATTATCAAATCATTTTCCAAGTCTTACCATGAAATTCCATATGGTGTTCACATCAAAATGTGAATTCACCATATGAATTCCTTCACTCACCCATTTTCAATCCTTGATTTACATGTTCCATGAGTTCAAGAACTAAATATGAAAAAAAAAACACTGCAGAATATGCATAGACTTACCTGCAGAAGCAGGCTGAGAATCATTGTGCTGCGGCTCTGATTCAGGGGCAGCAGGTGCAGGTGCAGGCGTGGCTTCAGGGACAGGGGCGGGTTGAGAGGGGGGCAGGTGTGATGTGGACAACTCCTTCTTTTCTTTTACTTCCTTCTCCTCTTTCCTCTCTTCCTCATTTGCCTCTGGCTCCTGAGCAGAATCTTGACTGCTCCCATGGGATTTCTCTGTTGATGACTGAAATGCCCAAAAAGAAAGGAATTAGAAGGAATAATAAAACATCAACTCCTAAACATTAACTATGAGGAAAATTAGGTTCCAATTACTGCATTTCTTTCAGACAAAAACTCATCTTTGCCCAACTACAAATAATTTAAAAAAACATCTATGTGAAACCATTCATTAGCCATCACCCATACCTCTGGCTCATCAGCATCCATGGCTTCCTCACTCACTCGCCTCTTCTCTTTGTCTGCAGATGCCTCTCGCTTCCCCTCTGACTTGCTTCCTTCAGCATCAACCTTTGCTTGCTTTTTTTTCGGCTCTTCATTCTCTTCTGCAATCTCTTCCTCGTCCTCATCTTTACTTTCCTCATCCTCAGTTTTGTTCTGCAATTGGAGAGGCATTTGACTCTCACCATCATGAGAATATAATGGGGGGGGGGGATATTTCATTAGCTTTGCTAACCTTCTCAGACGCCTTGGGCCTTCCTCGTTTCCGGCCACTGGATGAAGGTGTGGTGACAGGGGTGCGCCTCTCCCTCTTGCTTGCAGAAGGAGGAGTATAAGGGGTTCCCCTTGAGGAAGAGCGTGTCCGCCTCCTGTTGTCATCTTCTCCGCTGCTCGACATCCCCTACAGAGAAAAAGGACAGGGCTTGATTTTCACTCTCCTACATGGACCTTGAATCATTTTAATGCTATATTTAAAAAATGAAGTAACAGAGCATTAATGGGGCCAAGTACACAAAAAAACAAGGCAAAATAATCATATCAATTCTTGGAAACATGGAAAAATAGGACCATATCTAGTTGTATCTTGAGAAGCCCTGCATGAGCAATAAATTTGAAAGAAAAATTAGAATTGGATCAGTAAAAAGTAACACAAATCCATGCACCCCAGAAACTAATCACACATGCCCAGATTCACACTTGACAGACAAATCATGATGTTTGACCATAGTTCTTTTGGTCAATCACAGAAAGGAAAGAACCACTCACTTTCAGAAGGGCTTCTCCTTCTGCTTTCAACTGCTCCAATGCCGACATTTTTCTGCTTGACCTTTTTCTTTTCCCTGAGTCTCTGGAATCCTCTGACTGACCAGCACTGTCTCCTTCCTGAAAAAGAAAACTTACTGAGTTAAACATTATTATGTGACTGACTTCAACCTAATCTTCCTTCAATCTCAACTCACAAAAAAGCCAAGTCCAACTTAGACCATCTGGAGATCATGCAGACAAGAAAAACATCAACATAATCAAGACTTTTAGAAGCATAATCTTTCATCAAGGGCATCAAAGGTTGGGATGAATTGGGAATGTACGCTTATCTACAATCAGGTGAGAGTTATATTTTTTTATAAGGCCCAAAATCAAAACATTCACTAAACTAAACCGAAACATTCAGGCAGTTTCACATCAGTAAAATCATTCTTTTTTTAAATCACAGATAGCCCACTCAAGGGAACTGTTTATGCTATGATGTTGATGCACCTCAAAACTTCAGGTTTCAATACATTTCTCACCTCATATTAGGAGGCTGTTTAACCCTTTGAGGAGCGAGTTTTCTTAATCCTTTCGGGAGTATGGACGTACTGGCACATTCATACACCTCAATGGGTCAACCTTTACACTCTAAAGGTATTCATATTCAAACAAAGCAGGTAAGTGGAAAATTTTTAATTTTGCCATATTTGAACACAGCCTTTACATCAAAATCTGCAAAAGTTACCATACTCGAACAGCATGTAATCTACCATTTAAAGGTGTGGAAAGACAAATTCCATGCCCTTTGAATATGGCAAAATTTGCATTTTCCCCCTTACATCCTTTATTTAAAAATGGAAATGCTCTGTGTGTAAAGGTTAAATGGCATTACCAATTTTGACAATATACTGCAATAGTTTCCTTTTAATTGCAGGAAATAGCCATAATCTCAAACATTCTTAAATGCAAGGAATATCAGACCCTAGCCACATCTTCAAGTCCCAAACATTTCCCACCATGAACAAAAATTTTGTAAGGTGTTGAGTTGTTGATTTGAGTAATAACCAAAAGATTAACAGTCCCTATATGTATGACCACTATCAATACTACTCCAAAAGCAGAATGAAAACAGAGAAAACTCAATTTCAATGCCAAAGATAGCAAAGAAAATGCCAAATAATCAATGCCTTAAGAAACAAGCAAAGCCATGAACAATGCCAGCTATTTTTTTTAAATCTATCAATAGGCCAAGACTAGCGATGTAATCCTATTCATAGGCCTATTTACAAATGAACCATTATTGTAGATCAACAATCTAAAAATTATCAAGGCACCACTAATGGTTCTTCTATTAGTATGGATACCGCTAGAGCATGAAGGCAGCATAGAGATTAGAGGACCATTAACTGAAACTAGGCTTTGGGACTTAAGTGACTTCAGTGACAAAATTGAGGAGTGAGTATGTGTTATGGGAATTTTGCTTTTGCATTTCACCTCATTTTCCCCTTATTGGAGTCCACCAATCATTGTGTACCTTAACCCTCCTTCCTATGCCATTCATGCCAACCTAAGTTTCAGTACCAAAATAAGATTACAGAATTAAAATAGTGAGAATACATTTTCAACATTTTGGTCACATGGCCCAATGAAGGTGAATTAACAAGCAGAATAACATTTTTTACTCAACTTTTGTCTCCATGCCTTCACCAGAGAAAGATGAGGAATGTGAATAGCAGGGTTACAGTCATGATGAGCAGAGTTATAGGCATTATATACACAAAGGCCTGAAGTGTAAGTGAGAAACAGGCTATCCAAGGTCAGAAAGCTTTATACTTGTACCCAACTGAAGCTGAAGGCCCTCTGATAATTGGAGGATTAGAGTGTCCCCTGCCACAACCCAAGTTCCCATTCCTAATGCCATCTGCCATGTACTATTGGTATGTACCTTCACATGCAGGAAATCTGGTATAGGTCTAACTTGTGATAAAACAGGTGTGCATCTAAAAAAAATGCCCAAAGCTGGAATGACATGCTCAGGAAATAAACCGTTATCAATGTGGGCATAAATTATTAAAGTAGGAGTGGCTTTCAAACATGACTGATTGTTGAGATTTCTCAGAACACCCATTTCTGACCATAAAATGATTAGCATAATGAGGGAAAGAGTTCCTGAAGTCACTCTATGCTCTCCCACCATACCCATGCCATATGTCAAACATTTATGCTCGTCTAAAACTGTGTTATGGTGAGGAAGGAGCATTGTATAAAATCTCCCTGCTCGTCCATGAAAATGCCTTTCAACATTTCATCATCAACATAGAATTGCCATGTACCTGAAGCCACCATCAACATTTCGTGTCCCTTTTCTTGACCTGTCCATGGGGCTAGGAGGTTGGGATATTCGCTTTGTATTGTGTCACTCATGTTGTCACTGACATGAAGGCAGGATCATCCCCCCTCATCACGTGCACTCCCTATGCCAATCCTACTGGGGCTCAGGTGGATTCCAGCATGTTTTGCCCTCAGCCAGCATAATGTCCTTCATCCTCAACTATTGAGTATGAAAAGGCAATCGGAGTAGCAGATATGATGGATGCCCTCTGAATTGTCACCAACTCCGCATTTTTTAAGAATTGGAGCCACTCTGCATGAATGCATGCAAAGAGACTGCAATATCATGCATCTTTCACATATATACTCACAGCATCTGAGGGTATGATTGGAATGGAGTTATATTGTAATTGTACAGAAATTACTTGTTCTTTTTAATTTGCATGTGAATACAGGGAAGTTTTGACATGCCTTGGATTCTGAATGGAGTGATCACTGTTCCTTAACTCAATCCTGTTAGATTCTGCAAAAGGGTTGTAGCGTAACTTGAGGGCAGATGGTCACCTGTCACTAGTACGGTCCAACTGGGGTCTAGCCAAACATAAGGCCTTGAGTCTTACTTCTTCAAATGACCCCATGACCAAATTGTAATGCTAGGACTAACATTAGGCCTAGTGGAATTGCCTGAAGCCAGGCCTAGTGGACCTAGTGGACTATCCTAACGTTAGGCCTACGAGGGTAAAACACAAGTTACGTTAACGTTAACTTTCGGGCCTTCGCCTGTATTCAATGTATTTCAATGTATTGAAGTCAACTGAAACAGACGAACTTAACTAAAAAATGAAAGTTTTCCCATACGCCTGAGACAACCAAGTCAATGGGCTTCTTAAAGAAGAGGCCAAATGAATTTTACACAGAGTCATCTCCCCTTAGCATATGAAACTCGTGGGTCGCAGTCTCGCTTTTAGGCGTCTAAAATTGCATTCTCACCTTGGTAGACGTTTCCAGGATCCCATCCTGCTTTGCCTCAGTACTCTCCGACATATTTTCACTCTTTTCGTCAACTACCACATGCAGGAAATCATGCCAACGAGACACAAATCAAATCGATGTTCCTACGTTCCTACCGGTTTGAAGGCAAAATGGCCGCAGCGTGGGTCACGTGACGCTACTACGTCACAGTGGCCGTCTGCTTCGAGCGCGCATACAGTGTTGTCTGTCTTTATTCACTTGACTCACATTTTTTTTAAATACATTCATTTCTTTTAGGGACTAAAAATATGATATAGACATTCCAGTATGTTCAAAGAAAGTGAAAACAGCATTGGGGGAGCTGTTTGCCCCCAAGAGCCCCCATGAGGAGACATGAGGGAAAGTACAGAAGCCCAAAATAAGACAAAGCAGAAAAGGACAACACAAAAAAAAACCACCAACAAAAGCCATTAGAAGCCAAAACAAAGCGGAAAAAAAACTGAAAGAAGCGAAAACCTGGTCAAAAGGTCTAAAGGGTAAAATGAAGAGATTAAGTTCGAAAATTTTCATTATAATGTGAAAACTAATGGCAAAAAATAATAATGGAAAAGGGAGGGAACACATGGGCTAGAGATGGGATGACACCTACACCTCAGGAAGGGAAGGGAAGGCCCTAGCATGGTAGTGATTGGGGCAGGGCGGTGGGGGGGGGGGGGGGGGGGGGACGTCAAAGATGGGGGGGGGGGGTTGGAGTCGCGTGCGGGGATCGGCTGGCTGGTTTGGGGTGTTTGGGAGGATTTCGATCGGATTCCACGGTGGCGGCCGCTCTTCGGCGAAAGTTCTGGAGTCGAGTTCCTTTCTTACGTGCGGCGCAGATGCTCTTCCCAAGGATGAGCTGACGCTTATTCGAGCAAGCGCTCGTTGTGCGAATGCAGGCGACGAACACGAGAGAGAAACAACGAATTGCATCTCGTCTTCGCGTGCGCGAGTGTCTTCGTGTGTGTTTAGCCTATGCAAGAGGTCATGAGATTCGATGCCACTACCGTCGTGTTGCAGCGTTCTTTTAGGGGCATGGCCAGTGGCATAGCCAGGGTTTCGCCAAAGGGGTCCTTGTGACTTCTCGACCGGTGGGGTGGGGTTGGCCCCATTCTGATCAATCTCCCCCCCAAGCTACGTGAATATTGGGTCATGCCACTAAGGTGGTGAACTTCGAGGGCAGATGAGACCATGGAGGGCCGGATTAAGAGGGGGGGGGGGGGCAAAGGGGGCTGTTGCCCCGGGCCCCACTCTTCCCGGTCCCCCCCCCCTCCCCCGCGGAAGGAAATTATCGTTAAATATTTGTGCAAAGTAGCGGAGGGGTAAGCCTCAAAAATCCACTTGCCCCGGGCCTCGCGACTTCTTAATCCGGCCCTGGCTGGGTGGCTTTTGAGCATGCATTCCTAGGGGTTCATCATCATTCCATTTCTTAAGTTTTGTAAAAATTATATTCCGTTCGTGAGATGAAGATCGTCGACGCAGGCGGCGGAATTCGAGACCCAGAATGGAGCGGGAAGGATTCGCGGGGGAAGTTCGAGAGCCATTACGG
This sequence comes from Darwinula stevensoni, assembly GCA_905338385.1. Lineage (NCBI taxonomy): Eukaryota > Metazoa > Arthropoda > Ostracoda > Podocopida > Darwinulidae > Darwinula > Darwinula stevensoni. Next base: position 17,602 of record CAJPEV010000728.1, on the reverse strand, counting down.
AGAGCCATTACAACAGGTGAGGCTCTGTGACGGTCGCTTTATCGTCACGGATCGAACTCGAATCCCCCCGTTTTCGGAGATCGACGGCCCGTAGAACTGAAAAAAGTGGCAGCGACCCAATTCTCGTGCATCGAAGATCGAATTTCATATACGAAATTGCTATAGCAATTGCTTTAACCATTGCTATAGCAATTGCTGTAACAATTGCTATAGCAACGAAGCATGAGCGAACCGAAGGGGAGATCGAACGCGCCCGGACTGCAGGACATTCGAGAGACGAAGGCCGACAGATATATATTTTTTAGATTTAATTATTTTCAGGCATTCATCTGGAGCAGTGGCTCTCAAAAACTCCCTTTTACTCCCATAGAAGGGCCGTCGACCACAGATCGAGAACTCTGATCTGGAGAGATCGGAGGAACGCCGTGGGCGAAAAATCATTGGAAAAAAAAAAAATCCTTGAATAGGAGCGAGAGGCCGTCGAGGACTTCTCGAGGGGCCGTCGAGGACTTCTCCAGGGGCCGTCGAGGGCTTGTGCAAATTGAGATTTCAGGTGATTCTGCTCGGAGGAGCGTATTGTTGACTTACCCTAGTTATCTAATATATATAAACGATCGTGACTGACGCTAATTCTAACCATGTTCTTGATACGGTAGAAGAATGAAACTTGGTATGAAAGGTATGGTACTTTGTAAGTACTTATTGGGATGCTGAGTCCAGGAAAAATCCGACTTTGGAGGTACGTACCCTGGGGGCACCCAATTTGGGGGGAGACGTTTTAAAAGAAAAAAGAAAATATATATATATAATCTCCCGATAATCGACGAACCGCAATCGACCGCATCAAGTTTCAAGCGATTTTTCACTCCTGCAATCTTTTCTCTCTTCGTAATTTTTTTTCCCGAATACCGAAAAGATTCGTGAAGCAGCTGATTTGGTACTCGTTTTGAGGCTTGCCCGGAATGGATTTCACCGGTCCGAGACCGGCATGAACGAAGAAAGAGGATCCAACGATCCGCAACCATCCTTGCAAGGAGGGGGGGGGGGGGGGGAAAGAGGGGGCAGGGGGGGAATCCCACGTCGAGCAGCGAATGACGAAGCGATGTTCCTGAATGGCTTTTAAAGAGGCGCGATTCGACGCGCTCTCGCCCGCGACAAGGCCGAAGAGAGTCCGTGCCGAATGATCCCTCCGCCTCCATTCATTCCGTGCGGACGGGGAAGGTAGCTTTCATCGGTTCGGGGCAGTGAGGGAATCCGGTTGGGGGGTGATGCGACGAGATCGATCGTGTTCCGGGTCGGTGTTTTGCACCAAGGGAATCTCATGGGAGAGAATGTACTAGAGATGTAATGTAATAGACACGGTATAGAATGGACGGTAATTTCATTTGGAGGGCAGAAAATAATTCTAGGATAGGGGGGAGGGGAGAGGGGAGGAGGGGAGAGGGGGGGTGGGGAGAGGGGGGAGGGGACAGTATCTCTCGAACCCAAGCATTGGAACTTGTAATAGCATTGGAGGAATGCTATCACACCGTTCGCTTCTAACGCTTCTAACGTTGCAGCAGCAGCGTTGCAGCGAACGTCGACACAACGCTGAAATTTCTCCTTTAGGAGCGCCGAAAGCAGCATTAAACCCGAGAGGGTCGGACGAAAGCATTTAAAGCATGGAATTAAACGTGCCCAAGTAGCACCGAAGCTGCTCGAATAACATCCCTTTCGAGGTACTACCAAGGCACTTGAACCAGTTTCGTAGCAGATGACGGCCCTCGAGTATAATATTGCTCCTTCTAAGGCTTGAGACCCGTACTCGGCTCCATAGAATATCTCCATGCGTCTTGTCATCGGTTAATTCTGCGGGTTTCACATGAAGCAAACCATGAAGCTGAACCGCTCCCCCCATCCTTCAGAGTCTCCAGGAGACTCCTTGGACTGGATTACCTCTTTAGACGGATTCCTTGAAGAATCGAGATCCCCTCCCCTGCAGTGTAGTAGTATCGGCGACTAACTCCCGCAGTAGCAGGAATGGATGGGCTGGATGGCCTACCCCAGCGCCATCTCGCCTCGGTCGTGCGAACCCTTGTTTGCTTCAACCACCGCCAGACCGCAGGTCCACTCTCCCTATCGAAAGCTGCACATCGAATTTTGTCACGGCATTGCTTCGACATCATGCCAAAGTTACCTTTAAAGTTACAGTTCTATTTTAAAATAATTATAACCCTGGGTTGTTTATATATTATTTAAAAATTAAAAAAAGATTAGCATGTCACTTCGAGTGAACTTTGAGTTTTTGAGGAATCCGAGACGAGCATTTAGTTTCAGAGGCGTTTATTTTCACAATGATTTTTCTTTTAGTCCAGGAGAGTCGAACTTTCCCCGATTTTCAGGAAGTCTTTGAATCATAAAAAAAATACTAATGTCATTTCATGCGACAGTTTCGAAGCAGTTCCAGGAGTGAACTGATCTGAATTTCAATTTCACTAGAAATTCAAAGGCATAGGGCGTAGGGGAATTCTCTTGGCAAAAAAGGACCGAAACGGAAGCGATTTCAGCGATTTCGGGGATTTTGACGTCAGGGACGATTGGATCAGACCGGCGAAGAGGCCAGCCCCGGGGAAGCGGTGACGTCATCACCAACGTCATCGCTTCCAAGGAATTCACTATTTACGGGGAAGAGGTTCCTCCGCTTTCCGGTTTTAGCAGTTGGCGTTGATCAAAATTGAATAAGTATCACTCGAAAGGGCGCTTCGTCGCGAGACGGTCGACAAGCACGCGGGAACATCTCAATGGGGTCGATCGAGGTCGACATCTTCACCTCGAGAAACACGCAATCAAAATGATGATCCCATTTTCGAGCCGATGACGAGGCCGCCTCCAGAGTCAGGCAAATTCCATCGATGTTGCCTCTTCCCCTACGGAGAAAAATAAATTCGTCTCTGAACTTGTCACGAGTCAGTTGGGGACATCTTCCCGGTTACAGTCATGGGCTTCAACTTACCTTGGGGGCTTCGGCTTACCTCGAGGGCCTCTTTTTGTCGGCGGTCGTCACTTGCCATCGTTCGATTCGATTCGCATCTTCTAAGCTCCGACCGACTCTGGTCTTCTCTTTCTTTATTTTCTTCTCTCAGATATTTATTTACTTCTCCCTGCCTTGCATTCCCGATGTTACCAGGTCACACAACTTTTTCAACCTCAGATTTCAGGCATCCATCCGGAAAGAATCGAGAGAACTGAGAAAGATTCAACGTACGAGCAATCCGCTCTTCATAACGTGGGGGGAGGGGGAGGGGGGGGAGGGAGTACCCAATAGAATATGAGACCCAAAAGAGAGTGAGGTCCACGCTGAATAAGGCCTTCACATCCATTCCGAGTGGTTGTGTTGACAGGAACGCCAGCTTTAACCAGTTAGGGGCCGTTCGGGAATTCAGTTGGGGGAAGGAAAAATGATGAATTCCATAATCTATTCCACATCAGTGATGGGATCGATCGTGTCGTTCGATATCGGTGTTTTGCGCCGAGAAGATCTCACGGAAGAGAATGTACCAAAGATGTAATTAATTTATTTATTACATTACCGTCACGAGTTCATCGCCTGGTTTTTCGGCATCTGTCGGGTTTTCGCGTTCCCGTTCCGCGAATCCTCGGTTCATATCGCCGCGATCGCGAAAGATAATAACCGAACTACCAAAGAATGGAAAAATACAGAAAAACCACCCGTGCGATTTCGGGACAGTGCGCCCCATCGATGAATATCTTCAAGGCATGAAGGGTGCAAGATATCGCTCTGAACGTGGAACTTAATCTGCGGAAATATTTATAATTAATTATATACCGTAATCCCTCGCCAACCGCGGTTTCGAGTATCCGAAATATATATACCGTTTAACCAACCGCGGTAGGAGGTTTTTTGAGCATCCGCGGTTTCAGGAGCACACTCATTATTTTTTGCTGCAATAGTTTCTCTTCAACCCGAATCACCTTGATGTATTTTAACATAAGAACATCTATACTTACCACGTATGAATTTTTTTTTCGATGCGCTACCAAAGGATCTGATGAGGTGGTATTCAAATTGAGACGGATGCTGCGATTTTTTAGGAATTTTTTCTGGAAATCCCTCACAGCATGCTTCTCGATTTTAATACCCCTTCGGCAGACGCTTTGGCAGCACGTTGAAAAAAAAAAATCCCTTAATCTACAAAACGAGATGAAATTTCGCTAGTCACCATCAGAAACATCTGTCTTCCCGCGATGAGAGTAGAAATTGCAACTGGAACTTTTTTTCTTCTTTTCCACCGTTCGTTCCCGAGCGTGCTGAAAAGGCTTCAAATTTGTATCGAACACCTGAAGTGAAGTTTTCTGCTGGATTTTTTTTTTTTCTTGTAAATGTACTTACAACAAATAAAAATAGCTCCAAGACCCATTGAATAAGCCATGGGTTTTACCAACCGCGGTCGGCGAGGGATCACTGCTTCCATTTTTTTTTTTTTACATTCTGACAGAACCTCCAAATTCTAACGAGAAAGTCAGCACACATCTGATTCTATTAGGGTTGCCATCTTTGAAATTAGCAAAATATGGACATATGGTCTGTGGACATATGGAAATATGGACAAATATATGAAGTATACAAGCATTTGTGGTTCTGCAGCAAATGGCTACAGCCACCTTAAGCCAAAGTACCAATTGATGCTATGTGAGTGTGGCATGCTACTCTGGCTCGAAGAAAACGGTGGTTTTAGCTGCTTTTTAAGTTTTATTAACTAAAAAATCTTAACAAGTTTAAAGTATGGATGGAGTAGTGTCCATATTAAGACAAGTTTGCAGTATGGACATTGCATCTGAAATACGAACTGTCCATACGATCCACTTAGAGAAATCTTCAAACTTGCAAAATTTTGGCAAAGCGAGCTTTTCGACTCCAAGTCGAGCTGCTTCGAGCCAGAAAAATCTGCTTCAAAATGAGCGGGAATCGAAACAGTGCCTTAAACCTGCCACATCGAAACGTAATTCTACAAATTTCGATGATCATTCTCCCACTTACTGGAAAAAGTCAATTATTTAGGCATAAAGTTAGGCCTAGGCCTAACCAACAGACTGCCTTCAGGTCACGCCGAGGCCTACCTTTTTATTTTAAAAAGAAACTCAATTCTCGACTTACGGAGCCAATTAGGCCTATAGGGGTGAATCGTGGTCTTCGAGACATCTGGTTGAGGACGTGTAACGTTAGGACGATCGCTGGCCTATTCATACGTTCACGAACCATTTCAGAGGACGTGTAACGTTAGGCCTGTCAGGAGTTCCTCGAACCATCTCGAATAGGTCTGAGGAGAGAATGCCTTCAAGGAGCATGCAATCCATGGTGCGCGCCATCCTGTTAAATCAGGGATGTCCGAGTAAGATATCTGCATATCCCACCACATCGATCGATAACTGCTAACCAACGCTTCATTCTCAGCTCAACTCATGAACTCAGCACAAAAATGTCTCATGCATTAAAAACAGAAGATCCAGACGCCAATACGAAAGTTGAAAGTCTTGAATCTGGCTTAATTTCGGCAAGGTATCCGGCAACACTGGGGGACTTTACCGGAGCAAGCCCTCTAAGCCTAATTGAACGACAGCTAATTTCATTTTTTTTTTATTATAGCGAAATGGTGCATCGCAAGCAACAAAAAAGGCCACTTTTCGTCATCTACGAGTCAATATCTTTCTCATGGTTGGCCTCTTTCCTCCGAAAACCCCCTTGGAGTTTTCCCAGGGGAGGAAAAAAAAAAAAGTAATGAAATTCATATCCTCCAAATGCGAGATTCAGTGTTCTCCACAAGCCCGGGGAGATGGAGCTTCAAACTTGCTGGAGCAGTTCTGTGGTGAGAGAGGAAGAAGTATGCCAAATTTCGTTCCTGTTGTTGCTCTCAGAGAGGAATATGAGGATGTTGAATTTTGCCTTCAAGAAAGGTAATAGGCGCTACCAAAGCTTATTCATCAATTCGACATAAAATCATGAACGATTCGAATACCGCAGCTTGTCTAAGCCTTTTCTGTCCAGACGAGATTTAAAAACTATTTTTTCCCATATTTTTTCCAGGGCTGTATGGCCCTGAAGCCTAGCGGGACTTTTCCCGTTACCTAATTTTGGAATTTTGCATTTCTTCCTGGGAAATTACTTTTCTTTATGGACGGTTCATTGAGGAAAATTTATTTTTGCATTATTTTTTTTTTAATTTGGAACCGAAAGGGTTTAGGTTCCAATTGGGAGGATTTCTCAGTCGGATTCCACGCTCTCGGTCCCACTTCGGAAAAGTCCCGAAGCTTTCTCCCGCACGAATTCACGAGGAAGAGTTGGAACTTATCCAGCGAATCGCATCGAATCTTCCGAGAGTTCAGTTTCGGCGGAGTTCAAATGGATGCAGACGGCACGAATGGATGCAGACGGCACGAATGGATGCAGACGGCACGAATGGATGCAGGCGGAGCGTGCCATCTGCATCCATCTCGAAACCGGCGAATCGGGCGAAGGAGACTGATCGACGCGGACGGAGGTCGGTTTCAGCCTTCCGGTCCCTCCTGGGAAGTTTTCGGAATAATGAGACCTAACAAGCGAAAGATATTGACTTGTAGGCGACAAAGAGTGTCCTTTTTGTCGCTTCCAGCGCACCATTTTGCCATTAAAAAAATAAATAAATAAGTAAGATGCCGTTAATTTAGGCTTAGCGCGATGGCTCCGGCCTCGGCCTCCAGTGTTGCCGGATCTCGTCCCTTAGTCATGCCAGATTCATGACCTCTTCGGCCTTAGTATCGCGACTGGATCTTCTGTTTTTCAATGCAAAAGATAATTTTGCGTCGAATTCACGAGAAGAGCCGAGATTGAAATGATGGCTAGCAGTGGCCAATCGATTCGGTGGGACGTGGGGACATCTCATCCGGACAACCGTAAATTTAACAGAATGGCGCCCACGTTGCTTTCCATGCTTCCTAGAAGCATTTTCTTCTCAGAACCCGTCGAGACGGCTCCAGGAACTCTAGATAGGCCTAACGTTTCTCGTCCGCACCGAAATGGTTCACGAAACTCGAAACAGACCGGTCAACGTTATACTTACTCTCTTAAAAGAGCCATGTGATACTGAATAGGCCTGCGATTGGCCTAACGCTACACGTCCTCGACGAGGTTTCTGAACGACCAGGGATTAATCCTTATCGGCCTAAGTGGCCCAGTAGGTCGAGGATAGCATTTCTTTTGGACGTCGGTTAGGCCTAGGCCTAACGTTAGTGAGCTCCGTTAAAAAGGAGGTGGGGTTGAAGATAGATACAGCCATTGAAAAATTGTTTTCACATTACTACATTTAATTATTTCCAGGCATTCATCTGGAAATCGGGGGAACGGAGAAAGATCTTAAGGACGAGCACGGGTCCCTCACCTTCCCAAGGAAAGTTTTCCCGAATGTCACCATAAATCCGCAATTCATCATCAAATTCTCAGACCTCCTTCTGGGGAGGCTATTTCTGTTCCGTAATCACGTCAAATTCGAGGAAAGACAAATCTCTCGTTAGGTTTGTTTTATTCCTCTCTGAGGTATAACAAGTTACTTTTTTATTTTCGTCGACTACACAGAAAAATTCCCCTTACATTTTGAATTTTTTTATATTTGGTCATTTTCGGTCGAATATTTTTCAATGTGGCGGAGGGCCAATGATATCAAGAACGGTGGCGTTAGAAAGGGGATCTTAAAATCTTTCCGGCGATGCATGATTTTCTAACCCAATTTCGTAAAATAATAATAATAATAATAATAATGAGCCTGAGAAGTGAATCGATGCCTTGAAGGAACCCGCGGTCCGGACCGCGGTGAACGGGGGAGCCCGCGGGCTCGTCACACCCGTCGAAGGTCGTGTGAGCGAAGTCGATCACGCGGACGTCGACCATCGCCTTCCCCAGCACGCCTCTATCCTCACCGAGCACGCCTCGATCCCCACGACCCTTCCCCGTCTCTATTTCCCCCGTCGGGGGGGATTCCGGAGTCTCCGCACACGGGTCCCCGGTCGAGGAGGAGCAGGAGGCTTGTGGTTCCTCCTCTTCTGTCGAGTGGGAAACGTGGGGCTCGAACTCCTCCGTCTCCTCGCACCCTTCGTACACCACCAATAATGAACTGGAAAGGAAGAAAACATTCCGTGCTATTCTCGTCCTAAATTCTCGATTCATGTATTTCAGGCCAAAATACCACGATCTCTACTTTCAAAAACTCCTCAATATCCTCCTATAGATGTGACTCCATGATCGACGGAACCGTCAAATAAATTATTTAGAAAAGAGCTGGAGAGCTCAGAGGAGCAAAAAGTTGATTGATATTTCCTGTCAAGAATACTCGTATTCTTGACAGGAAATATCCGATTGGGATATTTCCTGAGTGCCGATTTGACGGCCTACTAAGTCCTCTTTAATAGATTGTTTGGAAAAGTTTTGCAAATTTAACCTGTTTGCAACAAAAAAATTGGTTTAAGATTCATTAGTGTGATCCACAATCACCGCTGAAGGGTTCCATCCGACCCTCAGCTTAATTGAGTTTCACCACCCTGATAGAGATGGAGCCTTCCGAAGGAAATTCAATTACTTCGGGATGATTTCGTAAGTACAGCATTGGAATTCTCCAAAGTTGACCTCAATTCCGATTCCAACTCTAAGCCGTGCACCCTCGACGACTTCGAAACGCAGTAGACATCGTTTTGTTGAGATCACGACCTTCGCAGAAGACCAAATCAAGCACGCTCCTTAGACCAGCTGAGAAATCACAGCCCGATCAAGAATCCTCCCTCGAGTAAACTGATCAGCACTGCCAGTCAGAAGGCCAGATGCTTCCAGTTGAAAAGTGAGGAGGGTTAAGCTGGCATTCAAGAACTTCGTTCAGACACTTTCTGGGATTATAATGTTAACAGTCCCCCTAATTTCTCTAACAATAGACTTTCGAGCTTTCAAAAATCTTTAAAAAAAATCGTCGCTAAACAGCGTAAAATTGCAGACGCTTTCCCCCCCCCATCTTGGAGGAAATTGGCCCCTGTTGTCCTTTGGGCCCCCCAATGGGCATGCAATTTCCCCACCATTATTGCATTTTCTCTCAGCCCACCCATTTCCCCCCGTTTCCTCACGGATGGTCACTCAGACGAAGCGCTGAAGGACACTCCTTCAGCACATTTTACAGCGGCAGCTCTCCCGTCTGTCCGGGGATGGCGTCATCGCGGATGAGGAAGACGTTAAAGCGGGCAACCCTGCTCACCTGTTACCCAGGGGGACAGGGATGTCACAGCTGTCTATTCAGGGTTCCGAACAAAAACACGCGGGCAACCTACACTTGCAAGGTCAAAAAGAGACGTGGGTTTTTAAATCCCCATGCCTACTGCTGTCAGCTTTTTCTCTCCGTTTTGAAAACAATGTCACCAAGGGAGAAAATCCTAGGGGGTGAATGCGATGGAGCTTCCGATAATTGACAGGATTGTTTTCCATCTCGCTGCACCGTCAACATGTGGCTGGGTTTGAGACACGCTGAGAGGAAATCTCTTTCAACCCTGACCGCTTTTTATCTTTCTTCTCTCACTCGAATGACCTCACGAGGCGGGGATCTTTGCTGCTGTTTTTCTTGGCAGATCCACGAGATCATGAGATCTCGTGTTCTGGATCGTTAAGGACAGACCGACTAGGAAGTTTCGTCTGAAGAAATGGGAGGGGAGACTCATTAAACGCCCGTTACAGCCATTACGACTTCAATTTATCATTTCCTTCCGTGAAAGTCTCTCCATTCAGGGCACGCGTCGATCAAGTCGATTAAAAATGAAAGCCGAGAGGCACCTCATCTCGCGAAATTAAACTCGTGCATTTCCTTGCACGTGTGGCGAAATGTCCCATTTCGCGTCACATATGCTCCTCATTCATCTACATGATGCTCCTCTGGAGCATCATGTAGATGAACGTGGAGGCTGCATGACATCACATTCACGAACTGCATGGGACTACTGAATAATGCAACACGACCACGAATATCTATGGATATTTCGGACGGTCTCCTTTCACACTGAACGCTTCGATGCAGAAAAGATCATGGAGCAACTTCTAAAGATGGTGTCGCAGTCGCGCATACAATTACAATATTCTTTGAAGAAAGGGTGAACTTCGTCAACGTCAGCTGGGAAATGTTTCCGTGGAAGGGTTTCGTGCGCACGACACGACGGCCTTCCCAGATGATCTTTTCATACTTTGTATAATGCATGGATTTCAAAGCGTAGGTATCTCAGGGCCCGTTTCGAGCTGGACTCGTGATGCATAACACTCTATGCGATGTTCTTACAAAGCACTTTAACTCTCGAAAGTTCTACTCCAGGAAATGTTTATGGCAGCCTGAAAGATAAGGTAAAGAAGAGAGGGAAAACAGATGATTCTGGCTCGCTGCGTACCTACAAATGGCTGCTTCCGATGGGACGAACGAAACTGGACTTATCTATCTCGCCACGTGTTTACACTCCTAGTACTTAGATGGGTGAGAAATGTGACTCGACAGATGCATCGGTCCTCGAGAATCAATAATACATCTAGCCTTCAGGCCTTAATCACCACGATACATCACTTCGGGCGGGGCACGACAGCCTAAGACATCTCTCAATTATTCATCTGCTCCACCTGTTGCCAGGAGGCAAGAGCGTGTTCCATCCGCCCCAAGATAAGCCGAACCGCCCATCTTTTATTCACTCCTGGACATAGGCGGTAGGTCGCCGACCAAACGCGGAATGTAGGTCACGAAAGGGCGCAGCTACCTGGAATAGAAGCGGAAGGAGTTCTGCTTCTGAATGGCGTGGCGGAGGGACTGGAGGCGCTGGATGAGGTGGTGGATGGCGGCGAGGCGGACCTGGAACCCGTTGTGGAAGAATTGCCACAGGGCGGCGCGAAACCCGTCCTCGTCCAGTCCCCGGCCGTAGTACTTGTCTTTCACGATGTACTGGTCCGTGTCCGCCTGGTACACCTGGGGGGAGTGCTGGCGTTAGTCGTCGGCTCGAGAGGAATCGCTTTACCCGGGAAAAAGACTTGCTCTCGAAATGTTTTTCTTCCATCATACTTTCCCAAGTCTCAAAAGAAACCACTCTCTCTCTATTTACAATCTTGCCGCATGCAAGTGACACGCAAGTATTGACGTTCTCTTCGAGGAAAACTTACATTTCCACATGAAAGGTTAAGAAAAAAAGGTTACTCAAAGGGTACAGCCAAAAAAACTGCAGGCCGACCCACCGCCCCATGCCAAATCGATCATTCGAGATGGCTTTCCATCCGATCCGACTGTCGTCAACAGAATGCCATATCAGGCTCGGTCGATTCCGCTCAATATGGTGTCGAGTTACGGAAAACACGATCAAGGCCAGGCCCTGTTCGCAGATCGGAGCGGCTGGGCATGACATCACGGATCGTGACGTCGGCGTGGTTCCCACGCCCGTGACGTCATCACCAGACTCTGGCACGTTCCTTAAACTGTCCTCATCGTCGATCTCGGTTTATTCGCTCATAAATTTCATTTAAAAATTAGAGCCCGACAGACGGGCGCATTTTCCTGTCAATAAACCCATTTCGCAGGAGTTCCATCAAGAAATGGGCATTTATGACCCTTCTCCCCCATCTTTAGAACACGCGAGTTGCCTCTCACAACCTAATAAACCTTTTACGGCCCATCGAACGAGTCCGACTCGAGAGGTGGTCCGCGATCGATCCCTTTCCGGCGGCTCGCCGCAACGAGGCGCGGGCGGTTAATAGGCAATAATAGGAAGCGGCGAAACCCCCCGACGATAGACGGGTCGGCTCCACCGCGGCTCGATATGCATCGCTTCGAGGACGAGTCGGCGTGCGCGGACCTCCCACCGCGCGTTCTTTGCCCCGCTGCCCCCCATAAGTGGCGAACGGGTTCGATCGAGGCGGTCGGGGTCGAAGGCGGACGGACGAGAGTTCACGGAGTACGACCCAGCCGATGGGGACTCCAAATTTAACCGATGGGAAATCTCACCGACGTACGCATCGGCGTTCGTCCTCGATCGAGTGCGCTCGCGACCGCACGTCCGCACCCGTCGTCACGTGCGCCCGGGGCCCCGTCGAGCCCGACCGTTCCCGGTCGGCTAACATCGCGACGGTACTGGTACTGGTTCCGATACCGAGACTGGTACCTGCATGCCGCAGAGGCGGACGCCGAGGGTGGAGGACGTCGACTTGGCGCACTTCGCGATCTGGCGGTGCCGCTTCTCGTCCGACGCGTCGTCACCGTGCTGGCGCGTCCCCATCTTCAGGTCCAAGACGCACGGACGGAAAAATTGCCCCGTGATGTTCTCCATCAGCAGGAAATCTGTTCCCATCACGCGCTCGAGTCAAGGAGGAATTCCGAAGGGAAACAAAACGTCTCGATTGCAACCGATGCTTCGGCATCTGCCGATGGCGGAAATAATTCTCGGTCTTTGTGACTCGTAGATTCGCGTCGAAACGAATGCATAAATATTGCACAAAAAAAAATTGAAATTGGATCTTCCTACGGCGTCATTTTTCTTCCCCTCTCGAATTCGTTCGCGTCGGGAAAGACGGTAAAAGGATACAATTTTTTCTTCGAGTCTTCGCGGGGAAGTCCTCGAAGACGTGCAGCGGCTTCCTCGACCCATCGTCGGAGTTCGAGAGACTCGACCGGCGGCTGATGCACACGCGGGCCCTGCGAATAATAATATAATATAATATAATATAATAAAAATAAAGGCCTTTCATGGCAAGATCTGATGCAGATGGTACGGCCACCGATACGGCACGAGATAACAACTCTTCAAGCGCTGTTCATTCTCTCGAGACCTTTACAAGTGGTCCTTGAAGTCAACGACACGAGGGGCCCATCTGGTTTATCTTGCCAGTCAGTGTTTGCGACTCCATCATACATAAACAAACGATAAGGAAACGGGGACATAATCCCCCTCAACTGATGGGGGAAACAAAAAAAACCGTTTCCCACGGAACGTCTCCTCTGACCCTTGGAATACTGCGTTGAACACTGTGTTGAGAATTGTGTTGAGAATTGTGTTGAGAATTGTGTTGAGAATTGTGTTGAGAATTGTGTTGAATGCTCACCTGAGTTTTTCTCTCCTCTGCTTCGAGATGGATCTGCTGGTTTCTTCCTCGCCGCTCCCCGACGGCTCTTCGTCGCACTGGATCACCCCTGAAACGATAATAATATATGTATTTTTTCAGCGTTCCGGGGAATCGGTGAGGAACGTCTTGGGGCATGCACGTTCGACACGAAACTCACACGGGTCTCGCACATCTTTCACATCACAATCACGGATGGGCCTATATCGTTTTTTCGTGGGATCCCCTTCCCTTTCCCCCTTCTCTGGATTGCCTCCTCAGCAAACCGAGACCTAAAACCTTGCCCTGGAAATCAACACTATTGCTCTCCCCAGGCTCTCTCTCTCTCGCTCTCTTTCATTCTTTCAATCACAGAAACTTCCTAGCGTCCTTCCCCATTCATCCGAACTAATGCAAGAACAGACCGAAGTAACAAGTTCACCTGCTTTTTGCTCCCTGCAAACGAAAGCCTTCGCAACGAAATGCAATCAAACTTCCACAAACGAATCACCGACGAGCTCATCGATTCCCAGATGCATTCACGAGGCCTTTGAAAGTGAATCACGGGGGGGAAACGGGAGAGGCTGACCTTTGAACCTAGGGGCGAATTGAAGGATTTCCGTCGGGGCGTTCATGTAGAAGTTCAACTCTCGCGTATTCAGCGGTTTGCAGAGCGTCCATCTGTCCAGCACGAACAGCCTCGTGTGGCCTCCGACCTTTAAAGAACGAGAACGAAAAATTCAGATCAACGCTGTCGACCTCGTCTGTTGCCTGCGAGGTCATGGAAGGGGTTTCCATGGATTGGCATGCCATTTACTAGTCACAGAAGGGCGAGCAACACTGCAGGCCTACAAAGGTGCAGAGTTGTGCCATGATCCGACCAACTACAGCTCCATCTGCACCTTGCCTGCTCTAAAAAAAGGTACGAAACAAAAGGGAAGAAAAAAAAAGAGAAAAAAGTTTGAAACTGCAATCGAACTGACGTGAATATGAATGCAGTGACAATATGAAAGAAACACGGAAAATAATTGGCATTGGGCACAATAGGAACAACCAAAAATACTGACAATTCCGTGTTAATAACGAATGCAAAAAAAAAAATAAATGAAATATCAAAGAATGCCTGTAAATGAAGCAAGCCAAGGTCAACACACAAAACCATGACTGAGATGCACGCAGACGAAAAAAAAAAAGGAATGCGGCCGAGCTACGGCACACTCGAGGCGTGCGGGATCGATTCCGATTCCACTCCGAAGGCGAGCGGGAAGGAGCCGAACCAGGAACTCCCGGGGGTTTCGAACCAGGAACTCCCGGGGGTTTCGAGGAACGGAGGGAGAAGCCGAACCTGGAAGTCGAAGGGTTCGAGAGAGACCTCGGCGTCCCCTGGGTCCTCGACGCTGGGACGTCGACGGCTTCGGCCGTTGCAGCCATCCTCCAACGACGATCCCTCCATCTCCCAACCGACCATTGTCACGGGCCACCAGCATCCACAGGAGAGAACGACCTTGTTTCTCCTTGTTCTTTCTCCTCCCTCACCTGCGATCACACGTGCGGTCGTCATGGTTACGTTTGGGTAACACTCGATGGGTCGTTCGATCGCGTTTTTTAGACGTACTCGGTGGCTTCTTTCGCACGAGACCAGGGTCAATAAACAGGGGAAGAAGCGGTGGCAAAAGGCCAAAAAACACTCCTCGCTTTTTCCCCCCCCTTCGGAGTCAGCTGGCAACCGACCGGTCGGTGGGGACGCGAAACGAGGACGTGATTCGAAGAACAAAACACCCCGACGCACCCGCACAATGGAAGGGCTCTTTCGCGTCGAGAACAAAGGGAGGGGACTGACTGAACCCAGATCTGACGACACGACGAAGAAAGGGAGGCGGCCAGGCCTTGGGCTATGGATCCCGGAACGATAGGGATCAAGGAAGAAAAAAAAAACGATGCAGCAAAGGGTAATACAGGATCACGCACACCCCCTTTTCTCCAAATCAAAACACCTCCCGCCCTGCGTTTCAAGTAGAGTTTGCCCGAGTAGTAAATTTCGCGAAGCAGCACTCCAAATCCTCTCAGCTCTTTGTGCGAATTTCCGCGAGGAGCGTTTTTGGCGAAACAACCCTGCAAATACAAGGACGACGCCGCATGTCGTCCAGTGATGACTCCCGATCACTTCCGCTAATTCCCTTGAGGATTTGCGTCATGGTCCGATCAGCGGGAACTCAATTGCGTCCATTCAGGCGTTCGTTGCGCCATTCCTTGGGGGTTTCTGGGAAATCGATACGGGCATCGCAGCCATTCATCTGCTCGCACCATCGCTCATGCATCGGGGGCAGTGGGAATCGATGGTCGGAGACAGGCAAATTCTCCAATATTTTTCTCATGGATTCTCAATAGTCCATCGGCTTTTGTCGCGTCGACGGTCGATCTCGATCGCGCAGGACGCGAACAATCGTCGTCCGACTATTGTCCGCTTCGAATGGAGTCGTATAGAATCGAACAAGTTAGATGTAACGCGATCCGACGGCCTATCATCCATCCGATCGACATTCCACGTACCATTAAAGAAACGAGTCTTACATTTCCGTGGATTTATCGGCCTGGCTCCTGTCAATCACGATGAGGCACGTCTCATTCCTCTAGGCCATCGAACGGCGGCCCTAACTCATCGCTCGCTCGGAGCCTTCTGCGTGGGGGCAATTCCGTTGGGGCAATTGCCCCTTTGGGGGCGCGAGCAAATTCGATTGCAAGACAAAATATGCTCGTCTGCGAAGGGCCGACCTTGAAATCGATCATCCGACGGGCCTTTAACGAGATGCAGTACCTTTCGGTTCGGTGATGCGCGGGGGG
This sequence comes from Darwinula stevensoni, assembly GCA_905338385.1. Lineage (NCBI taxonomy): Eukaryota > Metazoa > Arthropoda > Ostracoda > Podocopida > Darwinulidae > Darwinula > Darwinula stevensoni. Next base: position 1,647 of record CAJPEV010000728.1, on the reverse strand, counting down.
GCACGCGATCCGTGTCCCTTCGGACATTCCCGACAAAGGGTTTCCCCCCTCTTTCGATCGCGGTGAGTCACGGCACTTTCTTAGAAGCCATCACGCGCGTTCGTGCCCTCCAAAAAGAAGTACGCCTTTCACCGGATCCCAGCTAGAAAGCGTCTCTTCTCAGAATGGGAACCTGGTCCCGGTTAAGCTGGAAGAGAAATCTCTTCCCCTCGGATGAGAGGCAGGGGACCATGGAAGCAGATAGACACGTGCCAAAATCAGTCCATCGGGACATACGGATCTGGAATCGAACCAAGATCCGGCGAATCCATCACTTTCACCCTCTGCAGAGTACCGCGCACAAAAAATGCGACTCCCGTCAGTCTCCGGCGGGCTCCCGGCTGCTGCATTTCTCACGTTTGTTTGACACTCCGCGGTCGATTAGGGTCGGAAACTCATTTGGCATGTTTAGCGACTCCGCTCGAGGAATGTACTATAGCGTAGTTTATGACGTGCTAAAGTTAATTTCGTTCTTGGCCTCATTTCCTCTCACTTACGCCAGCCGTTTCCCTTCGCTTCTCGGTCACGCTAACGAAATCCCCCGTCGATCGATGCCTCGCGACCCCAAAACAAACTTTTGCAACTCTCACCTGGAAAATTGCGAGCGAACGAGGGACGGGAAAGAGCGATCTCGCGAGAGGCTTCGCGCTGGACACAGAGCTCACGCCTTGCACACACCTCGGCTCTTTCACGAAGACTGGCTCAGCTGACCACATACTGGTGTTGATAACGACGGAACGGACAACATTTACCGGAGGGGCGGAGCTTAGAGGCGAAACTGACCAATCGGCAAGCGCGTTCGCTCGAGGAGGGGGATGATGAAGGGGGTCCTTAGAATACTTTTGAGATAAGGAATACTCAGGGCCTCCTAACGACCGATGGCCCTGGCTTGGCTGATCGTTATCCATCAGCCCAGGCAGCGTGTTGCATACCGAGGCGCTTTTAGGCCGATGTTCTCATCGTGTTTGAAGTTATTGCTTTTAGTGGTCGAGCTGGGTTACTCGGTCGATGTTCCTTCGACCCGACGTCCCTTCTTTCATGTGTACCGTGGATCAACAACTCGCAAGCAATTAAGTCTTTCTCTCGTTCCCATGGATGAGGATCGAATCGAGGGACATTTTGCTCGAGGAGTCGGACTCCCATCCGAAAAGGGACGAATCTTGTGGCTTTCAAATGCAAAAGGAGTCTTAGAGTCCCAAAGGTTTTCGTTTACCCCCGTCCTTTATCCCCGTCATTAATCAGGAGAGGAGGGGGAAAAAAAAAAGGAAAAAAAGAGAACCCGGTTAAGCCCACCCCATCAGGAAAAGAATTTCTTCCTGGTCGAGTCGAGCTAATACGAATCCATGTAAGGATTAAGTGATTTCTGAACGGCGGATGGTCGGCAAACGACCTGTCGGAATGAAAAATCACCCTGAGACAATTTATTTGCGATCAACGATGGACACAGGCCTTAACCTATTCCTTTGTTCACCAAAACTCGTGCACCAAATCGCCTCAGATTAAATTGAATCGTTTCCACAATGGCTTTTAAGGGAATGACGTCATCAACCGAACAAAGTCGATCCTCATAAGGAGCCCATTATAAAACTTGAATAATTCGAGCGCTCT
>CAJPEV010000727.1:38259-97455 GCA_905338385.1 Darwinula stevensoni | reverse complement strand
CCAGCCTCCGAAAGCCAAGAAAAGTGCAGCACGACTAGCACGTCCTGCCCTCTCATTCCGTCAATATAAAACAAAGGACAGGCGATGGAGGGCGGCGCGTGCTGGCGCAACAAGACAAAGGATTAACGTTCCTCGAGGCCGAAGTCCGAACCAAGTCCTCTGCGTTTGCAAACCCGCCACCTCACGCGCTGGCGACGGTTCGTAATGGTTCGTTTATCAGACAATCGCAGGTCATCAGCAAATAATAAGAGCACGAAACACAAACTATTTTCTCTCCTTTCCAACGATAAACGAGGCTGCTGTGAGGAATAGATAAATTAGTCCAGGTTTCATGGATTCATTTAAAAAAATTTAGCGCCGCGTGACCAAGGTCGTGGCGGGCCGGATGAAACCTCTTCGCGGGCCGCATCCGGCCCGCGGGCCGTAGGTTGCCGACCACTGCCCTAGAGCATTGGTACCCAATAGGATTTCGATGTTCGCCAAACTTGTGGCGATCAGGTCACCATATTCGCCACATGATACAAAATACACGCACTATTAATAAAAAGGAATGCGCTTTTGAAAGTAGGTTTGACGTTGTAAACCGTCATCAATCAAGACTGATACATAGTAAAATGTGGCGAGTGATGAACGTATTGGAGACCATGGCCCTAGAGTTACCGTATTCACGTTTTACCTTAGCTAGGGAAATTCCCAAACGCGCCCCTAAGAGATATAGGAAGTTGGAAAGAAGTTAGGAGAGCCTTCAGCTGCCCTTAGCAGATTCCTTACGAGTTCGTTGCAGCCTTTCAGAGAGCAGCATTGCCTCTTCAGATTTGTGTTTTGCATTTGGTTACTGTCATTAGTTTCGACGAATTCTTTCACCCGTCCATATAGATCATCCCCTTGTAGTATTTTATCATTTGATTGACACTCCTGTTATACATGTTGCATCAACGTTTTCTCAACATTGATGCAACACGACAGATATTGAAACTTCAATAATTTTGCAATGCTGAGTCGACGTTGTTGTACAGAGGTTTTCTTAAACACGTTTTATTCATATATTCAATAGATTCAGAAATACTTGAATAAAGTCATTTTTCATTCGAGTTTCCTAGCTTAACAAATATTTTCTTATATTTTAACAGGTACTTCTCTGATGCTAAGATAAAAATGAGCCTAAAAATCTGGTTGTTACAGCAAATCCAACAAAGGACATCACGTCGGATCATATATATGACGGATGTGTTTCTCTTCTACAATGAGGAAGACTTCTTGAAGAGGTATCGATTTTCCAAGCAGGCTATTCTCGAAATTGCAGATATTTGTGGCTCTGTTCTCCAAGAAGCAAATCGAAGCTACACGTTGTTGCCAGTTCAAAGAGTTCTTGTAACAATACTTGGCAACAAATATATTTCAAGTCATTGCAGACTTGGTTGCAGGTTTTGACGTGAATCAGGCCTCAGCTTTCAGTCCAAACCCTCAAACAATTCCTATCTCAAGAAATATTGTAGCAAGTATGTATTCGCAGCGTCCCCCATTTCCCCAGTTATACCACTGGTTTCCAGGACTGTGCGAAGCAAATTGCATTAGTGCTTCATTGTGTGCCGCAATACCTCGCTACCCAAAGAATGTGCCGTTGCTGATAGAAGATAGCTTATTGCGTCATGCTATCGAGCAGTGATTCTCTATGTTGGATAGCATACCTAAGAAATGAACTCACCTTCAGGGAGTATGCATCCAAGTCCTGCTTGACATCCATTTTCCTTCTATCCCAGAGTTTTTTCGGCTGAGGGACCTTTATAGGTTCCTTATAGCAGAAAACTGGGTTTTCATGGGAACATATTTTTTGCTAGCAATCCACTTCAGCTTTGCTGGCGACTGAATCAGATTTCTTGATTTCAAGAACTTCAGAGCGTTTCCGAAGAACATTGAATGCTTCCTTCTCCTCCGCTGTGAATTTTCCCCTTCTTGACCTTCTGCTCATGTATACACCTAATCATGCGAATATGAGGACTAACCGATAAGCAATGAAGCCAATCAGCACTGACGTGACTTGGGGATCGGAGGTGACGGCAATGATGAAAGTATAATCGTAATTTTTAAATTGAATATAAATAATTTCTTTTACATTAGCGTTGAGCACCCGGCTATGCCTTGACCTAGGCCGGTACTCAACGCTTATTGTGAAGAAAATCATTGCAACGAAATCATTAAGTCTTAGCTTGAGAATGCTACAAGGCATAGGCATACTTATGATAAAGCAATGGGAATTCATGAGATCAACTACAATTTTTTTCAGACGAGTAGGACACTTTGTCACTTGACCTTGGCATCTATTCATGGGAAGTGCTATAACAAGGTATCAAAGCGATCAAAAAGTGTCATACTCAAGAGACAAAACTGCAGCAATAATTGTATGAGGAGAGATCCTCTGACTTCTCTTCTGTGTGGCTAGGAGGCTACCAAGATCAAAGCATTTCAGCGCATGCACCCTCTCCTCCAGCTTCCTAAAGGATTCCCCAGCTAAGGGCCCCCTAACACACCAACGTGAATACCTTTCTTAGGGGAATCCTTACCTAGGGGTCCCCCCAACTGTTGTTGGGAGAGCGACATGAATATAGGTCTTATTGCAAATTCTATTATTAGCTGTTAAACTGTTAAGAAAAAAGAACGTTATCAAAACTATGCCAGCCAAGAATGGAATTTTAATGCGCTATATGTTTGATGCGACCTGAATGGCATGCAAACAGCAGAACTAAGGCATTTCCTCTGCTAAACAGCTAGCACGCGCTCCGGTCCACTACAATGATTTCCAACTTCTTTGAAATATGACTAGTAGCCTTGCCTCGCCACATTGCATTTGAATGAAATTCCAAAAATCTCTTGAAAACATATCAGCTCACCTCAGGGCAAGTTTCATGGTTATAGCTATAGTCAGAGCAGAGTTTTTTTAAATTTATGGTTGAGATATAATTTTTGCCGTGACTTCTATTTAGCAGCAGCAGGTTTCATTTGACGGTATCATCCTTCAACTGGATAACCTGAATGACAAGACAAATGAATTTTTAGGGGCATTTCCACCTTTAGACACTCTTATAAGTAACGAAATGCCAGGGCAAAATCTACAGTATTGATGAGGTGCTGCAGGAGATATACAGTAGTGAACACGCAGGCATCTACCGGGTGTTGCACATAGATAGCCCCTCCCCGCCCCTCCAAAGCCTAAACTATAGGAGTTGAACAATTTTAAATATACAGGGTGGGCCAAAAAAACGCACCAATTTTGATCGGCAATAACTTTTGAACAAATGAACCTTTTTTCGTGCTCGAGACGGGAATTGAAAGGTCTGTTAATCCTCTTTCCATCGTCATATAATTTATCAAATTTTCCTCAACGGAACCATGAAATTTGAAAGACACGGCAGTTGCAAGCGCGCAACGGAAAATCGCCGTAGGATGCCCAAGGATGCTGCATACAGAGAGGGTTTTAGCAAGAAGCCAGCCTTGTTCATCCACTTTTTTGGGTGCTTGTACTTACATTGCAATTGCTCCGGTTCCGTTGAGGAAAATTTGATAAATGATATGGCGATGGAAAGAGGATTAATAGACCTTTCAATTCCCGTTTCGAACACGAAAAAAAGGTTCATTTGTTCAAAAGTTATTGCCGATCAAAATTGGTGCGTTTTTTTTTGGGCCACCCTGTATATTTGGAATCCTAGTACAATTTTGATTCTCTTCAATCCCTTTTTTCATGCTGTGATATGATGGTGAAGAACTTAAAATTATTGATCGCATCCGTGCTATTACGTTTCGAGAAGCTTATGATGCAGGAGCTGAATTCGTAACACGTTCATGGGTTTTGAAAAAGAGTAAACGTTCAGCTTCTGCCTGATGAAGCTCTATTTTTCACAGCTTTGACCGAACAGCAAATGCTGAAAGACTCAGGGATTGATTTATTTGGAAATGCGGAATGGCCGGGAAACTCTCCTGATCTGAATGTGGCTGAGAACATTGGGGTTATCCTGAAGGATCGAGTTGAGGTTCTCATTCATATGGAGTCAAGCAGCACGGATTCTCCTAGAAAGTCTTCTAAAGCAACATCACCAGAGTGCTAAAAGACATGGAACTCTTTAAGCGTCTTTTTTCATCTTAGCCCGCTCCTCTAAAAAATGTCAGAGACTCAGCCAGGGAGCACACAAATTACTGGAAGTACATGTGTAGATTCGAAAAGGAATGCTCTTTCTCATGAGGTATGAGTTCTTTCCCTAGCTCTTATAGTTGAAGCTGTGGAGGGGGTGGGGGGACTATCTATGTGCAACACTCGGTAGAAGGGAAAACTTGAAGCCCCCCTATTTTCTTCTACTAGGGTTGGGTTTAAGGATCCCTTAGCTAGGGAGGAACATGAATACGGAACATCTAGGGGATCCTTAACTTTCTTGAGTTAGGGGTCCCTTAACGGTTAGGGGAGCGACGTGTATACGAACCTAACTCCTCAAGAGGAGATAGATTCGGATGTGAATGAGGATTCCATAAAATATATACAGGGTGGTGCAAAAAAAAAGGAAGTTCGTACTTTTATGCATCTCATACAACCTCTGTTGTAGTAAGGTACTGTGACAACCCATCAAAAGTCATGACACTAATATTATGGCATTAGCTACTCAAGATAATTTTCTAAAAGTAACTTTAAAAAAATGAACATAGATTATGTTTGGGGGATTGGGGGCAGGGAATTTTGATTGGGCATGATTAAGATTAAGGCATTAATTTCCATACTGCAAGACTTCAGAGTCTTGTTATCATTCAAAGATAATGGAGTTGTAACTTTTTTTCCTTCCTCGTTCACTTTCTATCTTCCTGCACCTCTTTCCATGGTTAGGTACGTCACCCCCCTTTATTAGACCACTGTGGTCCTAGACTTGACGCCCTAGCTCCCTTGCGCCCCTTTTACACAACCCTCGCATTACCAGAGTAACTGATAACTATCTAACCGAGGCAAACCAAGACCACATAACCCTGCATTCACATTGGCACTGTCTTTACCAAGGTAATCTCAGTTCCACTAAGCCACCAGATGGCCTGTGCGCGAACAACAAGACTTAAACCTTTCTGACAGCATTGGGCAGCTTTCTTTTTTCCAGCATCGGTTGCGTTCACGTCAGCGTCGTTGAGCTCCGATTCAAGATGCGCTCAAATGTGATTGCGGCTTCCCTAGTCTTAGCGGATGACCCTGCCTTTCGAATTCGAAATACATCAAGCGAGAATTACACTGTTCTGCATCCAAAACTGAACATTTCAGACCCATTGGGCGCGTCTTTTTCTCCAGCCGCTAGCAGCTGCTAGCGAAAAAGACGCGTTGGCAAAGCAAGACCACGTCGTCGAATGACGTCACTCTTGGGCAAGCAGCTGGCAGAGGAACATAGCAAACTATGGGAGCGCTGAGCAGCTCAGCCTTAACATGACGTCATGGGATGCTGGAGGCCTCAGCAGAGCTAGCAGAGCCGCTAGGAAAAAAGACGCGCCCATTAATGGAGTCTGCTGAATTGAAGCAGGATATATTAGGTTTGTAGAGTCACATGTAACATTTACAATCCCTCAAGTAATGTGTGACATAAAATGTCAATAAAAGTTATGAAAATTGAATGAATATGCTAAGGTTAAAAACTCAAATTTGGACTCGGAACATAAAAGTCTCATACAGCAAAATATATGAGGGCTTGCGTCTCCACCTCACTGAAACTTCATTGTCGCCTTTTCTTCTCTGAATTTGATTCGCACAAGTATCGCCTAAGTTGGCATGGAGACCAAGATCCTTCCGGAAGATGGAGGTTGCCATCTAACACGCAGCGTGACGAGCAAGTGCTTTGTCACTCTTCTTACCCGGGTACACTCTTAATCTCATTCATACACATTTGAAGATAACGTCTTGATCTTAGGGCTGCTCTTCGTCTTCGTCTTCGCTCTCCCTCCGCCCTGCCTTTGCCATGACAATTAACGAAGCGCGGTGGCAGACCTTCGAGAAATTAGGAGTGTTTTTGCCGCGCCATCTTCTCACATGGCCAGTCAGTGGTAGAACCAGAGGTGACAACCCCCCCCCCCCCATGGCCATGTTCGCAATCAATGCCTTTAAATTCTTCCGTGCTTTTGCACGGGCTACCGACTAGTTTATTAGAATTACATGAAACTAACGAAACTAACTAACAGTCATGCCAAATGGGTGAGTAAATTTTATTTTAAAAACGTCAAAACCAAATACAACACGATCCCAATTCAACATCTTAAAGATTGTCCCAGCTCAGCTACCCGCACTTGGGCAAAATTTGTCAGCTTTTCGTGTCCTTCAGCATGCCCGTTTGCCGGAGTCCTTTGAACTCACCGATTCACAGCAGAAGCAAGCTGGTACTGAAACATATTGAAGAGCTCATTAAGAAGGTCGTACCCATGGACCTGATACAAGACGCAGGATGTAATAGAGAGATAAGAGCATCCCTCTTCCGGAAACGGTTATCCTGACCACCCTCCCGTTTTGACCGATAATGTCCAAGGGCGAAGACACCATGATTAATTATCTGGAACGGAAAAACCTTATCGGTTCCATCCGGGAAGAACCGGCGTAGAAAAGGGGGAGTGGAAGGAAGTCGAGAGAGATAGAGATAGATAGATAGAGAGAGAGGGAGAGATCGGAGCAAGAGCGAGGAGAGAGGAGCAGCTTGTGGGGTGGGGCGGGGATCAAGTATAGATTTGTCTGTGAGACGGTTTTCCTGTGTCCCTGGTGTTGTGTCTTTTGTCCCTCCATTATTTTATTTCATCATCTTTTTCCTTCTGAACTTTTGAATATTAATATAAAGGTATAATTATATTGAAATTCCGATGTTGGATTTTCTTGCCTGAATTTGCTGTACCGAACCCGAGATTACCTAATAATCCCACATTCAGGTGTTGACTAGGGGTCTTTCCCTATTCAATACGTGACAGTACAAATTAGCATTGCGTTTGCAAAAGTAGTGCAAAAGCTTAGTCTCCGTTAACTTTTTGCAGCTCAATGCCAGTCTGGCCTAACTTTTTTGTTTCCACAAAAACCAAAACATACTTACTTTGCTGTGCTCGGATCATCTTTGTGCAGTTTTGGAATATTCCAGCATTTTCTTGAAAATGTCCCGGTTTTGCTTAAAAAATTCTGGTCATCCTACCCTAACGCCACTCAACTTCTTTTCGCACCCAGTCGTGCTTCCTATAGGTATGCTAACTCGTTCACCTGTTCGCTCACAAGAACTCAATTACTTGAAAGTTCAAGGTTCTCCCAAAGACCTCATACAAGTACGAATCTGTAAAATATAGTTTACTCCACTTATCTGAGCTATTTCAAGTCCAGAGGAAATATCATTGCAGCATGAACACTGTGAAAATGCATAATTAATATCAACACAGTATGACAGCAGTATCATAAATGCTGTTATTTTCTTATAAATGGCAAAGCAGAACTGATTCAAGAAGTCGAAAGCCACCATTTATTCATAAGCAACAGCAGTCACATTGTTTGATTCTGAGATCAATACTCTCATTTCAATGCATTCCATAAAAATCACCAAAATCATGCATGGAATATTTCATTGCCTGTTCATTGAATATTAAATCAATAAAATAACACGAATGGGCTCAAGTTACTAGCAGTTTTCGTTGTAGCCTATGTGGTCACGTAGTAGTCATAAGTATCACAACATATGGTATTGGTACTTTAGGATCCATTGTAGCAATTAGCGGAATGGCATCCCGCAAAATCTTGCCATGTGGCTGGGTTCTTAGATTCCCGCTACGGGAGACTCAAGCCCATTAGTGGAAACTTTCTTCAGTAGCCTTTAACTCCATCCACTTGGCAGACGGTGAATTATGCCTCTGCATACTTCATGGTATTGTCACTTACGCACTCGCAGGGAAGTAGTTCTCCCTCGCAACAACAATGAGAATAACTCAAACTCCACCATTCACGACGGCGAAGTCAACTCATTCAACAGATTTTCATATATATTAAACATCAACAATGGTATCAAAAATTGCCTTTATAAAGCTTTTTGAAGGATAGTTCTCCGATTGGCATCCAATATGAAACTGAGAAGAACGAGAAACTAATGCCACAAAAAATGCATCCATCCGCCCAGAAAAATGACTACCCCATAACTGATACCATGTGGCTCCTGAAATGCCTCAAAATAAGCATTCCAAAAACTTTATACTGTATGAGAGTGTACCAAATAAAAAAGGCTACAAAGGGTGGTATTGCAATCTTATGAATAAACAAATTTGCGAAGGAATATACAATTTGTAACAGCACCATAACAGTACGCTTTTCTGCATTCCAGATGCGACCAGCGTGTACAGTGGAGCCACCCGTGAGCTTCTCCAAGTTTGTCACAATTTTAATCTCAAACTTGTGTATATTTGGCCGGAGAAAAACAAACCAAATGAAAGCCCTCTTTCTGAGGGACAGGCGACTGTTGAAAGTGATCCTTCTCCCTTAACTTCCGAAGTTATGAATTTTTAACGAAGTTTGTATATTTTGTTGGGAAAATGCGCAAAAACAGAACCTTATTTTTGTTTTCTCACTGAACTCAAAGACCTTCAGTCTCTGGAAGATGACGAGGAGGAATAGAAGCTACTTCTGTAATTTTCCTCATCATCCGATGAAGGATATGAAACAACACTATGTTTGTAGCACTGTACTGCCTAATACAATAGGAAGTGAATCCTATAACTACACTGCTGATTTTTTTTTCCAGGCAGTTAAGGGCGACGTGCTGTGCAATGCGTCAAACGGGAGCTCTTGAAGTGCTAAAAACTCCGTAGTGACTGGCTCACTCATCACCTTCAATAGTTCCAAAGTAGGGCTAATTCTTGTGAAAGTGTGTAACAACTTAATTCCTTTTAATTTCACTTTCCTTAGAAACTATTGCATGTAGAGGAGTGAAACTCCACCAGGTAAAAGAACTCTCTCTTGTACATGAGACTGCTTTGTTTTCGGTGGCCCGCGATATTTTCTCGAGGGAAAAAATGGCGACACAGATGGGAATATTCACGTGTTGTTGCACTGTATATGGTAGCGCTAGTGCGCATACAAAACAGGTCAGTATTGGAAAAAGTACTCACAGGTATTTTTTTTTAACAACGAACAGTAATTTGAATTCTGACAGCAGAAGGTACAAAACCTGCAAACATTCAAAGGGGAATGGCATGTTTATGAAGATGACTGAGTGGTCAGATGATGCAGAAACGGTCAACCAGGTCCACAGAAGGATGCAATTATCCATGTCCTAGAAGTGCAAATGAAATGAAAACACTAGCCCTCTACATACGCACTGATCACATATGGAGCGAAAGAAAACATACAGTTATTTATGTTATGCTGTTACCGACTCTATATTCCTTCAAGTGGAATTTACACATGAGATTCTATCACCTCCATTTGTAACTCATCATTTGACGCACCCTCATAATGGAGAGCAGAGGAAAAATGCTGAGGTGGTTTGGAGCTACTCAGCATTGGTAAGGGTTGCACTTGGATGCCGAAAATTATATTCTGCCCATAAGTGGTAGTGAAAGGGACCAACATCTATTCCAAATATCCTTCAGGTTATGAAGGGTACCAGTGAGACGTAGAATATATGATTTCAATGAAGAATGAAGTTCATTAGTGCCAAAATTCAAAGCATTGAAGCATTGAAAAAGTAAACAGCAACTTGGATGGAAGCAATACTTGGTAACATGTCCAGAAAGAGGTTTCCCAACCCTCCTTGTCAGAAGGCTCTGCCCTTCCAGGGTGGAACAGAGATCAGATTCTGTTCGCCATATGGTAGTTGAGGTTGAGGCAAATATATCTTGCTGGAATTCGGAACCAATACATCACTTTTGTGACTAACAGGCTCAAGGAATCACAGCCCTGGAGTAGCATCTACAGTGACAAGAGAGCACCCATATGGGCAGCTACAAGAAGTGTGGGATTTGGTTTTTGCTGTAGACATACATAATTTCTGAGAAACTGATTGTAGAAGAAGCTTTTGAGAGCCTATTTTATCAATGGAGCGCTGGGAAGCAAGAGGAGAAGAGTGTGTGTTGTGTTTCAGTTGTATAGAGAAGTGACTCAGATTTTAAAGCTGGAAGGCAACCTTGCCTAATGACACATGAAATCCAAATAATCCCAAATAATATTATACCTTATTTCTTATTTAGAATGTTTTATATCACATAATTGATGCTGCAAGTATAATCTGGGCAGCAAGGAATGAAAATGAGTAAAATGCATATTGATGGTGAGGCAAGATAGTGAGTTCAAGTTTTCAAGGATGAATAAGCTTTCAAGTTTATGAATCCTTGAAAGGATCATGGATTTATGAGGTGGACTTGAGAAAAGAAACATACATTTCCTCTGGCAGAACTGAAAAGCATGATAAAGACTGACTATAAGGCAGATGCATCATTATCTATCACAAATAAACACGAAATGAAACTCAAAATGGAGTGGTAAAACATATTCAACAATCTGCTTCATCTGATGATTTGAATACCACAATAGGTCCCTTGATACTTAGTGGGGACTACACTTGTAATAAATATGCAAGAAGAGCAATTCATTCAAGGCCAAGTGACCAGTTGATTCCTTGGACTAGGGAGAGAATCACAGGTTGCCAGGCAACCAACCACCGGATCCAGTCCAGCAACTGACCGTACAATACGTGCGGTTTCTCCCAGCTGATAAAATTGCCCCCATTCACTCAATCAAGGTTTGTCACATCCTTCAAGTGGCATTTTGAATACAATGTTATGGCATATACCTAGCACACATCCAGGCAACTCAGGTATATCTCAGAAAAATATCACAGATAAAGGGGTATTTCACATTTAATTTGTCATCAAAGTACACCGAAATAATTTCACATGTTTTAATTAATAAGAGAAATCAAACGTTAGAACTGAGATATTGATAGGCTTAAGGCATGAACTAGAAAGGACAACAGTTCATTTCCAATTGAATAAATGGGTGCTCATACAAAGGAAATTATGTTGACCTTTGAGGAAGGGAAAAGAAGGGATTTTACCAATTTAACATGCAAGTCTCAGGAGATGCAACAGTTGAAGCTGAATGAAAGGCTGTCAGAAGACATGAATGGAAAAAATTCACAGTATTCGGTGTAATCCTTTTATCAGAACTATAAAGAACAGATTGAAGACCTGTTCAGATCTCCATAACAATATCATGTCACCTATGACCTGCTAAGAGCTTTTAACTTCACAAGCTCAATGGATGGACCATAGTAACTTTACTTAAATAACCACTACCAATGAGGAGAAAAGTTTACATATGACATTGACATTATGAAGAGCAAACCCTTAATCAAGCTTTTGCTAAAATCTTCACTCTAGAAGTAAAATGAATCAGCATGCAAGAGATATAAACTTCAATCATTATTTATTTAACCATTTCAGTACTGAATGTTAATTTTTCTAGGCTCATTTTGCATGAAACATTCATGACACCCAAAATACAAACCAACCTCTAATATCAAGAATTTTTCAAGGATAATATCAGCTGTAAAGACAGCTAAGACATTGCCAATCCAATTGTAACCATAAGACTTATGTCTTATGGTTACAATTGGATTGGCAATGTCAGAGTGGATCCCCTTCTTCAGGACAAGTACCTTATGAATGAATTTATACACAAAAAAGGATGAAATAATTAAAATTGGTTTCCATACTTGTGCCCAATGTGGCACAAGGTGAGGGAAGGGTTAAGTTAGGGCTGTACCAATACATTAGAAACCACACTGGTGCCTCTGGTAGGTTTGGATGCTGCTGATGCTGATGCCCAAAGACTAATGTGCTGAATGAAAGAATAATAATCATTAAAAAATACATGAACATCACTCAGTAAATTATTTTCAACAGCAATTGGAAAAAGCAGGCTGTTACAACACATTGATCGATGTGTCAATGTCACTACCAATAGCTGGAGGAATTGATGGCTCCATTACCTATTGTGATGCTCACATCCCACCCTGAGAAAAGAGATCTGAACCTGCCAGCACTCTCTTCCCCTGTGATGTATTGATGCACCATCAATAGTTCAAGTGGATGCATAGACTTTTCAGTCATTGTGACAGACTCATAACAAAAAGTAGAAAATGGTCTCTAAATAGGACTATTTGAATAAGTATTTGATATGGTTCCTCACTCTTTATCTGTCACAATTGGCATTGGCAATGATACCGGCCAATGGGTATGAGACAGTGGCGTATTTTGGCTGAGGGGTCGGGGGGGCAGGGCAACAGCATGGGGGTGACATACCCTACCCTAGCGAGCGATATCAGGTGGGGAAATTATGAGGGGCATACCAAAAGTATCGAGACTCTGGCAATAATTTTTCTTAATGTATTAGGTTGTTCCGAAATAAATGTCCGATTTTCGAAGTGTAATGTTTTGTCTATCATTATACCTGTCAATTTTCCGATAACCAGTTATTGTTATATACCGTTTTTTTCAGCAAACCTTTCTCTATGTAAGCCACTTAGTTGCTTTTTATTTATCTTTAGCCTAACGTTCCTGTAGCTGCCAAAGCGAACGATGGAGAAACGCAACTTTCGTCCGATTTTTCTTTACGAGTTCAAACTTGGAACTAATGCTGCCGAAACGGCGAATAAAATCAACACTGCGTTCGGCCAAGGATCGGTCACGGATCGCACCATTCGACGCTGGTTCGAAAAGTTTCGTAACGGAGATGAGACTCTCGAAGAACAGGAAGGTAGAGGTCGGAAAGAGTCTCTTGACGACGCCGTTCTGAAGACTATGGTGGAACGTGATCCCCATGTAACGGTCCGAGAGCTTGCGGAAGAATTGTCTGTTGGCATCGCAACCGTTTCCCGTCATCTGAACGACATTGGAAAGACGAAGAAGATGGACAAATGGGTTCCGCACGAACTCACCGCGAGTAATCGCACTCGCCGATACGAGATCAGCTCCGCATTGCTTCTACGCAACACAAACGACCCTTTTCTCGACCGTATTGTTACGTGCGACGAAAAGTGGCTCCTGTACGACAATCGTAAACGATCGGCGCAGTGGCTGGACCGAGATGAGCCTCCCAAGCACTTCCCAAAGCCAAGCGCTCACCCGAAGAAGACTATGGTCACTGTATGGTGGACTTCAACAGGAGTGGTGCACTACCACTTTCTGAAACCTGGTGAAACAATCACAGCGGAGAAGTACTGTGACGAACTGGACACGATGCACGAGAAACTTCGCAAACTTCAGCCTGCATTGGTCAACCGAAGGGGGCCGATTCTGCTGCACGACAACGCCCGACCGCATGTCGCACATCTCACCGTACGCAAACTGAATCAGCTGGGCTACGAAACTCTGCCTCATCCACCATACTCCCCAGACATATCACCTACGGATTACCACTTTTTCAAACACCTGGATCACTTCGTCAAGGAGAAACACTTCCATGATCAGACCTCTGCCGAAGATGCCTTTAAGGATTTCATCGCCTCCAGAACCCAGGATTTCTACTCGACTGGGATCAACAAGCTTGTATCTCGTTGGCAGAAGTGTGTTGAAGCGGATGGTGCTTACTTCGATTAAAAATGTTCATTATCAGCTGAGTTACGGCCCTTCAAAGTTTGCGATCGAATTCGGACATTTATTTTGGAACAGCCTAATATTTGCCAAGAAAATCTAACCCAGTTTCCTTTTATGTGTAACAAATATGTAATGCACACTCAGAAGTACAAGTTGCTCTCTCTTATGATTAAGAAAATACAGGCAATGAAAGGAACACATGCACTAGAAATTCCAGACATGACAACACATTCAGTCATCTTGTGGATCCTCGTGAACCTTCTCCACATAGTCCCCTTTGACTGAATTGATGATGCAGATTGATGAACTGCGGATTGATGACCTGAACCACTGTGGTTCAGGGCATCAATCCATAAGAGTGAATCGCGGTGGCAGAAATGTGTCCACCTCAAAGGGGACTACATGGAGAAGGTTCATGATGATCCACAAGATGACTGAATATGTTGTCGCATCTATAATTTCTGGTGCATGTGTTCTTTTCACTGCCTGTATTTTGTTAATCATAAGAGAGAGCAACTTGTACTCCTGAGTGTGCATTGCATATTTGTTACACATTGAAGGAAACTGGATTAGATTTTCGTGGCAAACACATTAAGAAAATTATAGCCAGTCTTGAAACTTTTGATACGCCCTTCATATTACTTCCAAGGGGGCACCAAGCCCTATCCCAGGGGTGCCAGGGGGGCAGCTGCCCCCTTTGCCCCCCTGTAAAATACGCCACTGGTATGAGAGCATAATTAGTCTTTGGCCAATCAGCTATATGTGGCCACTGATACAACCCTAGTTAAAATACTTGGGTTCAATGGAAGTTTTCCCCTTAAATAATAACATTCTCAACGTAAAATAAGAATTCACATATACACAAACCATAGAACTGCAATAAAGATTTTGACACCAAGACATAGGGCCTACAACTAATACATTTTAATTTTCCTGTGTTACGAGAAATAAATTTTCCATTCGTGGAGATGAAATGCAAGGAGCCTATCAGAAACAATGACACTTTTCATTCTAACCCCATATGAACAGAAATCTGGATTTCAAGAGCATAAAAAAATGGAACGTGTAAGATATCCAGAACAGGGCTTACAATTTTCCAACCTAACTGACAAAAACTTATACAGCCTAACCAGATAAAATTATAGCACACAAAATATCATATGGATGCCCATTTCAAGCTCTTTTGTGGATAAATGTGTTCTTAATAAATCCAGACTGTCCTAGATATAGGGTATATTGAACATTAACCTATTGATTACCTCCTCCACCAAAACTTGACATGACTTGCACGGTGAGGTCCCTTTTAGTGCATTCTGAAGTAAGAAACATTTATATTTTGAATAACTACATCCCAAGCCAATAGAATCAGTAACTTCCTCTCCATATCATCTGAAAGTGTATGTCCAGTTGATCTATGATATCCTGTCTGTTAGGTATATAAGAAAAACCAAAGACATATTCTGGCTCCATCTGCAGATAGGATTGATGGGGGTTGTCGAGGTTATCTGAATTGTACAAATCATGCCAGGTTTGGGAGGAGACAGCATCCAACATGTTATGTTCAAAATGCTATAGTCCAAGGATGGTCTTGATTTTTAATGAATAGATTTATGCATTAAAAAGATATTGAAATGAGATTCCATTTGATACATAGTAATGAAGTCATAATGCATCAATGTATTGGTGTCACTATTGATAGTTGGAGGGAATGATGGTTTTGTCAGCCACTGTGATAATTCCAGCCCTCCCTCTTCCTCAGCATTCTGCCCCTCCTGATTGAAAATGGTGAGAAACAAAAGAAGGCAAACCCTCTCCCCCCATTGCAATGAGAGATGACAGAAGGAGCCCCCTTTCCCTTGATTGATCACAATGAAAGTAAAAGGCCCCCCTCCCCTCAATCATGACATATTACAGAATTTGCCAACAAATACCACTCTTCCATGGCATTCTGGGCAGTAAATAATTTCCTGATGCATTGATGTTCAAATTGCATGCATTGATGATCAAAACAGCCATTGCGACAGCCTCAATACATAGCATTCTTTACTTTTCTCTGGGTTAGTGGTCTGACAATGAAAAATGCTTTAAGGAAATGCATCAAAGGAGAAGTCAAAATGAGACAGATGCAATGATATGTCAAAGAATCCTTAGATTTAGTTGTTAAGTTAGAATGTAATGTAAATATGCTGCCTGATTTGTGAAACTCTCTCACAGACTAATTACTTAGCTCTGGAAGCACCAAGCAGGGGAACTTTTATATCCTAGGATATCTTATTCTTTGAGCTCTGCAAAGTTCTCACTGATGGCATGAAGAATGCAGACATTTTCCATATATTGTCTATGAATCCATCTGGTCTAGTCTTTCAGCATGAAACAATGAAATAAAATTAGCAGCTATGGATAAAAGGCAAGGGAACCATGGGATAGGCAAAGGACGAAAGTGAATAAGAAAAACATAAAAATTTTAAGAACTTTGCAAGTTGGAAAATCAGGCCAGATGAATACCAAGGTGAAACCTTGAGAAATGATGGCATACTTGAAGTCCTAAGTTTCTTTTTCCCAGAGGAGAGAACAAGCTATCCTATGATGTAAAATCTTTCTATAGGGTGTCCATAAAGTAACTTGACATAACTATTTTTTTTCTTGTCGCCAACTGAAATTTAAAGTTTATATAGTCTTAAAGAGTCATTCTTGAGAAGATAATGTGACCATTACAGACCCACAACTCTTCCTGGAATAGAAGGAAAGTATTACATTTTATTCTTTTGGAAGTCTTGAAGAAAAGGATACAAATTGGGGAACATGCGTTGAAGGTCCACCTTCTCCTTGCAGTATGGACAAGTCTGCTTCTTCCCTACAATGCACCATCCCCTGATGCAAAACTCATGGAATCTTCAAATATATCAAGTCAAGGTCATCATGGGGGACAAATTATCAAAATATCATTGAAACACTGAAAATTCACCATAATCTGATTTAGATACTGACAGATAGTTCAAGCATAACTCATAATTTAACAGCTGGCTCCAGGGTTACAGAGTATCAGGTAACTGAAATGGTGATTAAATGTTCATGCAATCCATAAATATATACAGTAATTCTATGCTGGACCATAATGGGAGATTTAAAATAAAGCTTCATTGTTTTCTATATGGGAAAGAGAGCTCTACATATGCAACAGAGTTTAAAAAAAAGCAATTAGCATTCAAAGGTTATGAGGGGTCGAAATGAGGTTTCTGCCAATACCTTTGCCTCAGCTATACAATGCCCCATTGTGCAATTTACAGATAGATCATTCCACTGTGAGCACGGAAACACTCTGTGCTTGACAATCTCAAAATGTAATTAAATTTGGCATGCAACCTGAGTATCTAGAAAATAGCTCATGCTCAAAGTTGCAGGTCCCTAAGGCAAACAGTGGACAAGACACAGGCATGGATTTTGATGCTGGTAAAAAAATGACTCCAAGTTTCTATATGCTAACATCTTTGCCTCAAGTTCAAAAGTCCCTTTGTCCTAAAAAGTTGGCTGATACCAAAAATCAATGCTAAGCAAGTGTGGAATAAAATATCCATACAGATTTAAAAGATTCATCCTTTATCTTTCTACATAATAATACACAGTAAACCAAATTACCTAATTATGTTGGAGAGGTAATATGAAGGTGAGAGTAGTCTTATATTGTCATAGTCTGTAGGCTTGCACAAAAAATATAACATCATAATTGATCCTTTTATGGTTGACTGTTGGTGGTCCAACAATGTCCATAGCCTTGTGAGAAAAACAGAGTGCAAAGGGTTAATTTAAAAGTTAAATAGTTTTTCCTTGATGCTATTTCTTAAGTGCTCTTTCTAGGATTGGACAAAGCAATTACTTGGACATCAACAATGCCCTCTACATCTGATTACTAATTGTATTTTCTCTTACTGCAAATTAAAAGTTAACCCTGAGTTCTTTATCTGCTGAAATTTTGTTACTCACAAAGCATATCCAGCAGGAAGTGGGTGTGGTCTATTACAGTGTTTCCAGAATGACTTTAACCCCCGTTAACATAGGTTCCATACTTTTCAATAGACTCTGTTGGTGGCTCGGCAAAGAAGTACTTCTAACACTTGCAATAGATGTCACTTCAAGCAATAGAGGCATAATCTAGGTTTTTTCTTTTCCTTCACTGCATGTTATTCGAATAAGTTTCAGAATACATGCTGGTTTTTTCAGCTCTAAAGGCAGTGGAAAAAGCACCACATTTTCCAGGCAAACGATGGGAAACACTGAATCACTTTCTCTGTGGCAGACAAGTACAATTTTCAATTGTGCATCTCACTACCATCATTTCTGTTCCTTCTCTAATTTACTTAAAGTATAAATTAATGTTGCTTACTTATGAGATCAGAAGTGATAAGGAGTACCTGACGTGGAAATGGGTAGGACTGTCTTTTGACAGCATGAATGGGAAGGACTGGGTCTAAAGGCCATAAAATCCTACAGGGACTGGTGACAAGTAAGTATACACAGAAGATGGTGAGACTAGGTATTATTTTAAATACTAAATCTACATATTTGCATTGTCTACCTAGTCCAAGTAATCACCCAACGAGACAATAATGAAGATGCCCAGAAAACAAAATTTGCAGGTTAGAAAAATGCAAAGAATCAAGCAATTGGAAAAAATCTTACATAGTTTAAAAACAATGATTTAAATTTTAAAAATCATATTCACCAACCATGACTAGAGCATTAAGAAAAGAAAAGACTGGGTGGCATTCCATCAATGTCTGAGACATGGATAACTGCTTGGAATCCTAAGATCATTTCAAGATGCAGTACCCATTCTTTATGAAAGATGAATGAGGCAGAGCAATGGGAGCTAGCAAGAAAGGAGCCACAGAATGGTCACAAAAATGCAGGGCTTGGGATAAGGGAAAATGCACTCTCCCTTTCCTTAATGGCCATTTCAATTTCTTTTTTTGCTTTCTTGAAATGCTATGTATTTAAACATCATTCATGCACCATTACGCCCCAGTTCAACAGTCAAAGAAACCTGGCATTAGAGTCATTATGGATTTATAGTCCATGGTTGAGAATCCTAGGCTTAGATCTATTACTTTCATTATGATATCACAGATAGTCCAATGGTACTCCATTTGTCCACAGTTATTTTTTTTCTAATGCTGCCTGGCTTCAACTGTGTCTAATTCTAAACCCACTTGTCCACCTGTTTCTTGAATGTCCCTCATAACTTCAATATAGGTCTTCAAAAATTCTCACAGGGGGTCTGATAAATCTGGCCTCACAAAGTGGTAGCAGTATTACCATGGCCACAGAGTGCCCATTACTTCAGTCAATATCAATAAATGATCAGACTCATGTTGAAGCTGGTCCACTATGTAACATGGTCCATAGATCTAAATTTGCCCAGTCCTGATCACATATAGACATGCCTGACCAGTATATTCAAGGAATACCTCTAGGACACATTTTATTCAGCAGTCCACTGAAGGAAACACTGGTAAATATTCTTCAACTGAATCCCATACCAGATGGCCAAAACACAGGAGGCAGCAGTGCACAAAGAGGTCAGATAGAAGTAGTTAGCATCTGAAAACTGCATTCTGATGACGAAGGCTTCATGATATCTTGTCAATAGCATGGTTAGAGACCAATGTGGCAGCATGCTAGCATATGTGAAGGATCAACACAGTCTGCATATGTCAAAGTAGCCTAAGTGCACCTCATTCCTTTCATAAAGTGGTAGTCACCACTGCAAGCATGAGCACTGGCATTATAGCACCTAATAGAAATTAAGTTTGGTGGCCCAGATGTTGCTTCAATTAAACGCTTTTTTTTAATGTAGATGACTCTAATGCCAAGATACAGGCTTCTACAGAAAAGGTACAATTGCTGTCCTACAGATGGCAGAAGGGCATAGATTCAAACAGAGATTATTTTGAGGGCTAAGGGAGATGAGATGTTTCTGTGTACTGATTTTAGTAGCAATGAAAACAACAGTTCAGTTTTTATTAGATATTTGCAGAAACTTTCTGGACATCCCTCATATTCATAAAATAACTATAGTATGGTAAAAAGGCTAACAAGGTGAGAATGCAAAACAGAATAGTAGCAGAACTTTGGAGCAAGCCATACTTCTCCTATCTTAATGTATTTCAGAAAGTGGAATGAGCAAACTATCAGCCCATGAAAAATAGACTGAGCCAATTAGTCAATGTTGGCTGAATCACCACCACTCACAGATCAGGTGGAAAGGATACCAAAAGTGTTCACATGTAGCAAGGATTTGTACATATTCATTAGTAAAGAGGATACTCATGACTGCAGGACAGACGATAGGTTTCCTCTAAGATGGCTTCCTGG
This sequence comes from Darwinula stevensoni, assembly GCA_905338385.1. Lineage (NCBI taxonomy): Eukaryota > Metazoa > Arthropoda > Ostracoda > Podocopida > Darwinulidae > Darwinula > Darwinula stevensoni. The sequence continues at coordinate 77,469 of CAJPEV010000727.1, read as the reverse complement.
CCAACGCCGACTAGAAGGCGATTCCCACAGACAGCACAAACATCTGGATCCAAGTGCCTTGAAGGCATACCAATTGGTGTGTAGTACTGCAAAAAATTTGAAAATAAAAGGTCCTAAATCTTTTTAAAAGTCTGACCTTATGGGTAACCCTCAAAGTTTTGATGTTATTCTCAATTCAAGAACTTCAATTTCATCTGATGAAATGCATAGCATTCAGTGTATACTGAAAAATTGGCTTAATGACATAATGGCTGGAACTGGCATAATCTTTTGGGGATTTAGAAAGGCAACGGTACTTTCTGGAATGTTGATATAATTCTACTTACAGCAGAGCCCTGTATGGGCCAATTCTTCAGAGCCCAACCTAATGCTTAGCCCTTACTCAACCTATAATCTGATAGCAAACTAGACTTCATGGCCTAGCTTGACCTGCTCCAAGGAAAATAATCCTTCAATCCATGGCTCCACAATTATTTCAGACTGCCATGGTGAGGATGCAAGTGCAATTCTATGCCCTCATGACCAACTGATAGTCTAATAATTTTTGCCTTCTATCCTTTTGCTGTGCATAAACAAGTAGTACCCCAACTATGACCTTAAATCATTCTCCTTCTTTCAGATTACAAGCACTCATTAATTCCAATCCAGAAGACCATCCATGATTCCAACCAAGAGGCAATATAAATAAAACCTGAAAAAAAATTGCTCCAATTCAACCGGACCCCAAGAAGGAATCACAGAAATTTCAGCCCCAAGTAGCCAAATGGTCAGGTCAGCTCAGGTCAGGCCATTCAAGCTGGCCCACAGCTCATGCAGGGTTCTACCTTCTCACCTGATATTGCCCCCCTACCCCCCCATGAGCAAGATTATATGAACTTAGTTCTAAGTTTCCACAAAACATGGTACACATGATTTTCTCATGCTTGCTTATATCCTCAGATGAAAAGTTTTATTTTCTTCTTAACAGAGGCAGAACCATTCATCAAAATGAGAAACTGAATTTTTTATACATTTACCGGACTCAACTTTCAAGTCTCCTTCTAAATCTATCTATAAAAACAAATGATCATCCAGAAACATAATTACAAGAGGTGTACCATTATCCAACCTCCATCCTGGTAAGGGCAATTTCTCATTTGCTCTATCATGATTAATTTGAGATACTTTGGGGGGGAGACACCATATTGAACAGCCTGGATTAGCTTCCAAATGCACTAAGATATCTAGCCAGTTTGACTTGTGTCCAAGAGTGATTGCCAATTTCCAAGAACTGTGTCCTCTCTGTTCATGTGTGAGATATGATGAATCTGGAGTTCCAAGAAATAATGTTTGTTTGAATATGAAGGAGGAAGATTCATTCAATAAAATGTTCCCAATCATTCCCTGATGCTTTGCAAAAGATCAATATAAGTGTCTACACTTATGGGGATAATGGCTTTGTCTGGATCTTGAACCAGAATGTAGATGTAATTTCCAACCGCTTTCAGGTAGCAATTGTTGTTCTAAAGCTAAGGCTTCCAACTCCCATATTCTGATGGTATATACTCTTGGTACTTAGTGGTTGGGAATTAGGTACTCCCTCTGACCCATTGGGTCATTTAGAAGCGTTTCAGGAAGCCATACTTGCATTACATCTACAAAGCCTTCAAGTACATAGTACTTTATTACCTCCATAGCTTTTGGGCTACTTGCTGCATAAAAATGGATGCCAACATGATCCACAATAAGAATTTCTATAAGAATATTGTCATTAGTTCAAACCATTCCACAAGTCTAGGGGCCATTGTATCATCAAGATACAATGGAGCAATGTATACCTGAATGTTTTGCTTAATTGAAAAATGAGTTGCATAAAAACTATTGGCTGCATTTGCTTGAAATATATTATTTTTATCAGAAAAGAGTAGCACTATTATCCTCAAATTTGCATATGTCCTATTTGTACAGATGCAACAATCAAATGAAATAGGTGAACATTCCTTTGGCCCACCCTGTACATCTCTCAATCTACAGCAGTGATTGTACTTCCCCCTCCTTCTCTTGTAGCATCGCATCATTGCTGTTAGAAGAAAGCCTACTTGCAGTGATGGTGCCTCAATCATTGAGTTCATAGGCTAGCCTACAAGCTAAATGACACAGCAGACTTACTGAATTTTTACTAGATACATAGAAGAAAGCATCATTACACTTTTTGAAATGTTTAGGGTAGGAAATTGGCAGATACAACCTTTTGAGCATGGTATGGCAGCTTCTTTTCCTCTCAGAATATTTGACCCAAAGAATATCTAAGCCTATAAGAAGCCATACATTATTTCTGAAGCACTGCAACATATTTTTTGCAACCATAAATTATTGCTGTATTCTTTATAATTCTCATTCTTCTTGGATTAAAGAATTCAGGTTACATTTTTTCTTTAATCCTGCATACCTACTGGGTGCATTTTATTCAATTTTCAAATTATTCATTGAAGCACATATACAGTAGCATGAGATCCATAGTATGCAAGTTTTAACTCCATCCAATTACTCTTAACATGTTCACTGCCTCACACACACCTCGTAGTTATCCTTTCTATAGAAACAAGCATCATCGGCAGCGAAAGTGTTAAGCAGTGCACCAAGAAAATTATTTTTTTTAAATAGTCCAGTTTCCCCAGATTCTGGCACTGGGCATGTGTGCCAAATTTCACTCAATTATGATTACTAAATATGAAGTTGCCTATTTCTCATTATGCCTCACCACAACCTACTCATTAGAGAGGGAACTCTCACTTACTCCAATGTGAGCAGCCATTCTATCAGCACAGATCTCAGCAACATCCCGACCAAGCACACCATAGTAGAGGCCATAGAAGAGTAGTAATAAAGAGAAGTCCATCCATGGATGGGGCTGGCTTCGGAAGATGGCATTGATACCAAACAGAGTGAGCATCATCACAACATAGCCAACTATACCCAGGGCATAACTCAGCTTGTGGACCAGGAAGAACCATTTATACACCATCCTGAGAAAAAAAGCTTTGTTTCAACCTTTGGCTTAGTGAAATAAATATTATTTGCAATGACTTCTTAAAAGTATCTCTGTATGAGTCCACATACACTGACATACAGACACAGGTTTGGCTCTCAGACACCACTTAATACCTCAACTATGATTACATTTCACCCAGTATGCCCATGTTGCAGTGCTGTTCAATGTTGTTTTGTATAGTTTATGCACAAACAATGAGCAAATGGCACTGATTTATGTAGACCAGTGGCATCTCAGAAAAATGTTTGAAATCACTAATTTATTAACAAAGTTTTTGGTCTATTCATGCCCCATGGGCATATATATATATATAAAATAAATCCATCCACGGCAACTGCCGGTATTGGAGATATGAGGGGGGATGAACCACATCCCAGACCTCATACTTGCCTAATTCTAAAGGACATGGCTAAGGATGCTGGCCGTGCCCAAGATTGCTGTTCGCTGGAGGATATCGCCAGTTAGCTCGTTTGTGGTATACCACCAGCTGGGAAGGGACCTTATACTCCCACGCATATCCGATTCACCTCTAAAACTTGGAGCTCTAGCCTTTTCAGAAGAGTATCCAAGAGTATCAAGATGACCCACTGCTCTCCTTTACCGCAATCAATACAGAACCCTGGGGTAGTAAGGACTCTACGAGCACAATGTCAAACCATATACAACACATTCATATGGTATTAATGAACCTAAGTGCTCTATCCTTCCCTAGTCCCACACACTTCTATATTCCCATACTTTACTTCAGCATTTAATAATTCTCAGAGTTGTATACTGCAATCAAAACATCATAATTCTACTCTTTCCTCATATCTGCTTATAAATTGCACAATTAAAAGAGGAAAGAAGGGAAGAAACACTTTTGCTAAATCAGGAAGGCATTCGTTGCATTTGTTGGGTGCAGGGAACAGCGGTACCATCTAGTGGAGACTCTTGGTACTGCATCTGGGGAGTGCCAGCTACATTATGGGAAGAGAGCTAGTGGCCCTCCACCTACAATTAGGTAGCAGGCCAGCTACTGCAAATTCGCCATGTTCCCACCCCAGCAGAAATCCGCCAGTATAGTGCCTGGGCTGCATATGGCCCACTACTTTTGTGCTACATGGGATGATATTGCCAGGAGATGTACTCTGGGATCATAATGGAAAATGGACTTAAAACATATGAAGAAAATACAAATTAACATGTGAAGGAGGGGTGTCACAAATACTGTAGAAAAAGCATCACAATAAGCTGTTTTTCCAAAAGCAGCTTGGGCAATTGACACTGAATGAAACTATTAGTCTGTGTCTAACACAGAAATGTGCCTGCAAAGTCTAATAGTCACTTCACAACAATATTCATAATGTAAACCCAGCCAAATACATATTTTCCAGATATACAGGGTGCGCAAAATGTTCTAGCCACGATATTTTTGGTTATAACTTTGCAGCATTTTCATCCAAATTCCATCAAAATCTTATCAAACACGGCAAACATATATGGCAACAATATACTATAAGGATTTTTCTAAATGTCCACCGTCGGCTAAGATATAGGCTTTTAAATGCTATGGAAAGTTGTCCACGACAGCCGTCAGCTGTTCGACCTTAATGTTGTCCCAAGCCTTAAGCTATCCTTTCTTCAGCGAATCCACACTGCCAAATGGCCATGTGCCCAGGGGTCCAGAACTGCTCGCAGGAGCCATAACTGTGAGCAGGTCGCAGTCAGTAATGGTGTGGGCTGGGATTTGTGCCATGGGCAAGACTCCTCTGGTTTTTGTGGAAAAAGGGTCAAGATCAATGCAGCTGTGAATCAAGACCGCATCCTGGGAGCAGTTCTGGACCACTGGGCACGAGACCATTTCGACGAAAATGAATGGATGCTGCAACAAGACTGGGCGCCTGCGCACGGCACGAAGACAGTGATGGAGCTCTGCAAAGAGCTGTTTCCGAATCTGTGGGGGAAGGATGTCTGGTGCTCAAACTCACCAGATCTCAACCCTACCGATTACGCCGTGTGGTCCATTTTTGAGAAGGCCTGCTCGACACCACACAGCAGTGTGGATTCATTGAAGAAGGGATAGCTTAAGGTTTGAGACAACATTAACATGTTGACGACCAGCCTATTTTTGCTTGTCCGCTGCGTGGGACCACGCGCATTTTTTTTGTCAAAAAATGCGTCCTGCCATCAGGACGCATGGTCCCAGAAAACATTTTTTTTGCCGAGTTTTTTTTAAATGTTGAATTTTTTGGAATTTTTATCAGTAATTACGAAATCATAATCTTCTGGAACGTTCTCAACAGTTCCAGAGGGTATTCATTGAAAAAAAATCTGCATCCTGGCATCAGGACGCATTGTCGCCAACGTGTTAAGGTCAAACAACTGATGGCCATTGTGGACAACTTTCCAAAGCGTTTAAAAGCCCATATCTCACTCGATGGTGGACATTTTGAAAAACCCTCATAGTATATTGTAGCCATATACGTTTGTTATGTTTGATAACATTTTGATGGAATTGGGATGAAACACAGCAACGTTATAATAAAAAATATTGTGGCAAGAACATTTTGCACACCTTGTACAGTATGCCAGAAAAGGGGTTGTGCTAATTTTCTTGTCAGAGGGGTTCCCAGGACTCTCATGTCTGATATTGAAGGGTTCCCTGATAATTTAGGGGATTCCAATCCAAGCAAAGCACAAAGTCTACAAAGTATGCATAAAAGGAAAAGCCAAGCAATCCATGTTTATTTGCTGACTTAACATAATGAAACAGCATGATACTCAATCCAACAGCATTTGACCTTCTGTTTCTCTTTGACATATACACCTATGGAAAAAACTTCAGCAACTTCCACTTCGGGACCAATTATCTCAATAGAGAATGATCGGAAGACTCTAAGCAACATATCACTTTGTAACCAAATTCTTCTATAAGTGTGCAAAGTTTCATTCATCCATCCAGCGGTTATGGAGAAATCTCAACTGAAAACAAATCACTGCATGCAGATATTTTTGTTCCCAGTGCCAAACCGTCAATTTTATTCCCTTATTCAACAAATTCAATACACTCTCCACATCCCTTTGGCACATCACAGCCACAAGTTGCCTAGGCAGGCTTTCAACTAATCTTCGACGTGTTTCCTCGTCAATCTTCTTCCACTTTGTTTGAGAAACACACCCACACTTCCATAATGCTTTTGGGTGGTTCCTCGTACTGAGTGAGATGCCACTTGAGGTGTGCCCAGAGATGCTCGAAGGGGTTTTGGTCTGAAAACTGAGCTACCCCTCCAGGACCTCGAGCAGCTGTTAATTCTGTTATTATTGTTATTTCGGATATTTGTATTGTTGGAAAATAACTGTTGATGTCAAGACCACACCAGCCAGTTGTATCAATTTGTCCTCCAGGATGAATCTATAGAGCTACTGGTCCATGGTGCCATTGATCTTGCACATGGGACTGGTATCCTTAATGTTATGCAGATCCAGATCATGATCGAGCCCATTCCATGCTTGACATGTCGAACTTGCTGGAGTTTACCATCACATTTCCAGTACCAGGCACATCCATCTGAGTCAAAAGGGTGTTCTTTTTCTCATCCGATGAAATAACTCACTTCCAGTCATAAACCGTCAGATCTTATTTGGTTTTAGGTGAACTCGAGTCTGTCTGGATCTAGACGGGCTTTAATATTTGCTGGCGAGAGTTTTGACAATTCTTCCTTATATGCTGCACACAAAGCAGCTTCATAGAGAGCACAGCGAAACGTCTTGATGCTAACTTCGAGTCCTATGTTGTCCCTTAGCTTATTGGTGATCTGCGTGGCTGTTTCCAGCTTACCAGAAGTGATGGCATGGACACAGAACTGCTTGCCTTCAGACGACAGCTTCTGGGGACAGCCGTCTTTCAACCCCACGTGGTCAAGGAAATGCTGCTTCTGAATCTGGTGGGCAGACGATTTGCCAACTTTGCATCGCATGGCAATTTCCCCGAAGCTATCACTTCATGGAAAAGCAAGAGGACGTTTCACTGGGTGTTGTCAGAAATGGGATGCATGATGACTGACTGAACTCAAGAATGTCACTGAAGGAGAATGAAGACAGCGCTAGTGGCGGGCGGCTTTTAAGCTCTTGGCCTCATGCTTATCTGAGCATGTGACAAATACAAGGTAGCATCTGCCCAATCTTAGTCTATGCAAATTTGTTATTCTCTGAAAAGGTATTCGTGTTCCACGTGACAGCACATGCGCTAGATGCGTCTCAGACACAAGGGACAAAAATGCTGAAAGCAATTGCTTTCAGTCGAGATTTCTCCATAACAGCTGGATGGATTCCTATGAAAATTAGCACACTTATAAAAGAAAAGTTTGGCTACAAAACGATATGTCGCTCAGAGTAATTCGAGCATCCAATACTGAAATAATTGATACCAAAAAGGAAGTTGCTGAACATGCAGGACAGTTTAGTCCGTCGGTGTATCTCCAAGGCATCATCAAATGAGAAGGGTAAGCAGGATTATCTGACCTGGGTGTGGCAGGATGAACAGGTCTCTGAAGGGACTTGAAGACAATGAGTCCTGTGATGCAGGAGAAGAGGAGCCAGGTGAACACAAACCTCCAGAAGAGATTCCGGATCGAGAACAACAGTGGAATTATCCACATGCCAAATAATGACACAACCTGTCAAGCCAGTCAAAAAACAATACAATCATCTCTTTCAGAGTTCTATTCTACAAGTCCAGTGCAAGACCTACAGGCCTAGATTCAAATTCATTCATTTCATGTAAGCTACATTCACACTCCTTCAACCAAGGCATACACAAAACTGGAACTAACCTGATAAGACTTGACATGCCTCTGACGCCACTGAATAAGCAGGACCTGTGCTACAATCATCGTAACAAGGAGAATGAGGACCATCTCCATATGCATGGCTTCATGTCCTTTATGGAGTTCATGCAGTTTCTGGTGCTCATACCTGTCAAAAGAAAAGGGCAGTCTGCAATGCCCCGTCTTGGCAAACGCTACATTGGTAAGACTAGGCCTGTGCCTTTGTCTTCACCTAGTATTACAACCTGATGGTCCAAAGGACATCCAGAGCAATGATTAGAAATGGGTCTGTCCATGCCAAGTGGCCCTTGGATTTTAGCCAGAAATTTTCCTAAATATGCAAATATTACTTTCACTACAGAAGTTCATCATCTCTTTTCCCAGAAGACATGAATGAAAGAGAATATTACATGGAAAAATGAAAGAATTTGTCATGCTTATATTATCCATACCACTCTCATGATACTCAAAAATGTGATGAAAATGCACATCTAGAGAGACTGAATTGGACTACTGGAACTTTGGAGCTTTGATTCGTGCAACGGTTTACGGCTTTCATCATAAATTACGTTCGACCCCTGGATATCATGAGACAAATGAATACTGTCGGTGCCGTTTTTTGTTGCGAATCTTACTTCGATACATATCATGTGGCTATCTGTCCCCATATTCTGAGCTGCGCCAAACTGGACTCTTGCAACCTGCATCCTTAGATAATGCATGTACTTTGATCTCTACTGCACCTTCCTCTTTTTCCACATTTTGTTGGCGATTGTACGATACTTGGCGATTTTTTTTGTACCAAGCTGTGACTCCGGTCACGAATAAATGCTACTAAATATATGTATTTCTGACTGGAACAGGATGAGCACAATGCGTATTAGCTTCGAGTCAGAAAATCTCTGCACAGCTCATCTCTTAGCATAACATAGAAGACATGGAGAAATGCTCCTGAGACTTTCGCGCTTTTGCAATAATAGAATCGTAATCGACTGGCCTAGGCCCATATTCAAGTATTAAATTAGGGTATTATGCGTTTTCCAGCGATACGAACTATTGAAAAACATGAAAAGGTAATTTACCAGTATTATCACCGGTAATGATACCACTACTCACAACCCTAGATGCAATTAGTCAACCGATACATCGATATCCACGGTGCCCTTTCGAATATCAGTTTTCAGTCTGAAAATCAAATCTGACATACCGAATCGGCACCTTCATGTTAGGTCCGACAAGAATTGCGGGCAGGCGCAGAACGATGCTCCAAAAGAAAGAGCCAAGATACTTGCCTTCGGGTTTCCTAAAGAATTTTGAATCGCCGAAAAAATGGCGCTGTTTGCCTGACGGGAAGCGGAAGGAGGTGGAAAGACGTGAAGAAACGAAACACCACGGGAAGACGTCCCGCAAGGAATACGTGTTCTGGCTCATAAGCGTAACCTGTGGGGACGCGTGTCCCCTCTGCCCCCCTCCTCCCCTCCCCCATATACAAGGTGAGTCAAAAGTCACTGAACGACTTTGAACAGCTATAACTCGACAAGGAAGTCATTAATTTGCAAACGGTGTTTTGTTTATGAAAGAGCATGCGCTAATTGACCAAACAACATAGAAACTTTCATGAAATACTAAGAAAAAATGGAATGAGTATACACAAAACAAAAAGCAAATTTTTTAACACATAACATATATTTAGGGTACAACGGACGCCCATTCGCAGCTATTTTCTGTTATTTTTGCTGCTCCAAACGGTTATCTGATAATGCCCGATAAACTTTCTTTGGAGGAGTGCCGTCACCGTCGTTCGTCTGTTCTCTATCTGTGAAGGAAACCTTTCTGAATTGAAGCATCGTTTTGCAACGATGTTTCGAGGTCACACGGTGACGAAGTCCACCATCAAAAGCATCAATGATCGCTTTGATGTCACAGGTTCGATGGAGTATTTGCCTCGATTTGGACGCCCTCGCAGTGGCAGATCAGAGGATATCGAGCTGGTCGGTAAGGAAATCGCAGACACACCAACGAATTCCACTCGCCGGCTGGGACTCGAAAGTGGCCTCTGTCGGTTAACTGTTGCCCATATCTTCCGTATCAAAGATTCCATATCAAAGATTTACGCTTCAAGTCTGAACCAACTGGAGGAACTGAAACAACATATCACCGCGAAGATTGCTGGAGTTGACCTCAACATGAATGCAAACGTCGACCATTCGAAGGCGGCTCGCCTCCGCCGAGTAATCGAGCTTGATGATGCTCAATATCAAGGCCAGTAATTGCAATCATTTCTACTCCGAATAAATATATGAATTTTTTTTTTCAACGGTGAATTTGTGCACGCTCTTTTCATATACAAAAATACCATTTGCAAATTATGCATTCCTTGGCAAGTTAAAGCTCTTCAAAGTCGTGCAGCGACTTTTGACTCACCCTGTATATACTAATATCTTGATATTAAAAAAAAAACATACTTATTACAATTTCCACACATTCATGCCTAAAGAATCAATACAAATAAAGACATTCATAAATGCATAACTTGCATTGTGAGAACCTTTTTGTTCATTGAAGTTATACTGTACATGTGGGCTAGTGGAGATTTAAAAAAAAAAAAAAAACTTGAGTTCCACTTAGTTCTAATAGGGATTTTAAAAAAAACCAGACAGTGTTCTTGGAAGATTCATAACAATCACAGAAAATAAAACCACAATCCTATGATGCCACTAAGGGGCAATAGGGTTTCATGAGCATGGCAGGGGAATAAGTCATTGAAGAGTCTATATGCCTTAATACATACACCTGGAGATGCTGATTACCGACATAGGATGGGGCATCTGCTTCAGTCATCCTTCCACTACCAGTCCAAAGGAATATAATAGCTCCTTGTTTTATAAAAGCATGCTATTAAGGCATGTTCAGCTTCCAATGAGAAAGATGAGCAAATATCCATCACTTGCTATAAATGCTTAGTGGTTAGCATACTTCGGGTGTCCATTCAATATCAATAACCAGGTCATATATCACATCAGGCCAATATCTCAGATTCACTCAATATCAGTTGATGCTAAGAACTGATAAAATAGCAACATCTCTACTTTTATATATTATCCTTGCTGATGACCCAAACATTACTACTTCAAGCAATACCAGGCATTACACAGTTATAGGAAACATGAGCTAGCAAATAACAATTTTCTAAGCCTAGGTCAATCATATGCCTGGTCTTACAGAAACTAAAGGCATATAGGCCTATATGGGAATGATGCTTGAATTCTGTTTTTATCCTTTTTTTTTATACTCAAGTTATTTTTACCTTGTCTCAGAGAGAATAAATATTTTCTCTCCTTCAAAAAGCAGCTTTTGCAGTATCTTCAGGGTTTAGGGGAGATTGCAATGTAGGCCTAAGCGTTAAACTAATTGATAACTATATTTTCTCATTTTGGCAATCGATTACCATGTCTGTTGATACCTGTTGATAAGCTTATGTTTACTCAATAATCTCTACTTATTGAAATGTTACTGGATGCCTACACATTCTCAAATGGTCATCAGATGCATCTCTCAGCATCTTATGTAAGGTTCCTTGATTTGGATCTGCATACTAGAGTGTGAATATAATTTTAATTTTTTGAACTCCTATGTCCAGAAAAGCTTTGGCTCATGGACTTGCAGTAATTTTTGCAAGGTCATTTTTCTTTAAAAGTAAAACATGCATATACATATACTTTTATATCCATCATATGCATGCCTGTGAGTTATCGTCAACATTGACTCATCAGACCAGTTCCTGCCAGCAAGATTAAGATGACAACAACCTCATATTATTAGTGTGAGTCTCATAAGAGTGCATTATCATCCTCTGTGTGAATTTGAGGGAAGTTCCTTTTTCTAAAAATTCAGGAATGAAAGGGTTAAAGAAAGCATGAACAGGTGTTTTTCCTCTGGCTTACTGCTCCTCATTGCATGGTATTTGAGGACTGAAAGGAATGAAAATGCAGTAGATGTTGACATTCTTCCCCTCTTGTGCCAATTGCAGTAATGGTTTGCCATGTTAAAACATTTTAAGCTGAGAGCCCTATACATGGCCATATAATAAATGCAATAAACAATCTACAATTACATGACTTAATAGTCATAAGGCCTTTTCAAATGGGAATAATAATAAAAAAATACTTATTCAACCTGATACCTGATTAAACTAATTAATTTCTGAAATGCTGCACCTCAGAAAACTGCATGACTAAGCATTGCATCTCTCATAGAAATGGGTCTGAAATATGACAAATTAATTTGCCTATTAGAAGACAAGGAGAAGGATGACAACTTTTCTCAACTGTGTAGCCATTCATACAGGAGCAATAAAAGCAAAATCCCATCAGCACTTTTGAGACAAAAGCAAGTCAGACTTTCAGCAGAGTTATCTGCAAAGAAGTACTGTTCCAGTTCAACAAATTTTTATTTCTTGCTAGAATTAGGATGAGACAATGGTCATACATTTATACAAGGGCAAGTCAATAAGTAAAGAAAGAATAATTATTTGTAACGAATAGTGCAACAGTGCAGGTACAGTGCTTGTTCGGTTGTGAAGATTGGTACCTCCTACCTATGTATTTAAAAAATCAGTCACCTGAAGGGCCATTGTCCAGTAAAAAAAAAAATGGCAGCTCCACTAGAGACATGTACGGTTGTGGAACAGCAGGCTGTTATCAGATTTTTATAGTTAGAATGTCTGAAAATCACCATCTATTGCAGGATGGTTAGACAGTATGGAGGTAACTGCATGAACTGCCGAAATGTGCATAAGTGGGTGGAATGGCTAGAAAATGGGCAACTTGACACGAGTGCTCTACATCGCCCAGATGACCAAAACCATGGAAACCATGAGCAACCTTGGTTGGGAGGTTCTGCCTCATCCAGCTTACAGTCCTGACCTCACACTATTGGATAATTATCTACTTGGACCCTTAAAAGAGGCATTACATGGCCAAAAGATTGCTGACGACAACGCTGTAGTAAACGTTGTCCGAGTTTGGTTGCAACACCAGTCCAAAGAATTATTTGCTGTGGAGATTAGAAGCTTCTTGCAAGATGGGACATAATGTATCAGTGTCCAGTGGGAATATACAGAAAAATGACTTAAAGTTTCCATAAAATACATTAAATTCACCTTTTATGCCTTTACTTATTGACTCACCCTCATACAAGGGGTATTTTAAGTTTGTAGATTTCTAGCTTTATAGGTTTTGTTATGTACATGCATTTTTTAAATAGCTTAAGCCAATCTTACCTGAAATTTTCACAATAGGAAATATAAACCTGCATCTTCCTCTTCTCAAGAAACCACTCCCGGGTTAATCCCAGGTCTTTGTTTATGTGATCTTCTTCACCATGATTGGTTGAATGTTGGCCACTTTGCATTAATGAACTTCCAGTAGCAATGTTACAATCTATTGGCAGAGAATCTAGTACACTCTTCATGTATATTAACCTGCAAAGAGGCTCATCATCTCTCATCTTTCTGATTATGTACAATGGTCTTTCCCACCTACAGTCAGCTGATGGTTCCTGCTCTGTGGCTTTATGTGTCGAATCCAAACCCTAAATGCGCTCTTACTGTTAATACATAAATACAAATATCAGAATGGTTTATCTCATGTATAAGGCCTCCGCTTGGGGCTGCCGTTTTTCGCTCATCGTGAAATATTGCTGCTGAGATTATCTGCAGAAGTATCATATGGTAACCCTATCTAAGCCTATCACAACGACTTAAACCTAACGTTGGGCTCAGGCATTACCACAGCAGGCTGCAATGACAATCGAATGAATACACCCCCATCAACTCTGTCATGATGTTGCGCTAGGCTTACATCGAAAACACAGAAAACGCGTAAACTAAGAGTACGGAGATCGCTCAGCCTTTGAGTGACCGTGACTTACCTCCACCTTTCCTCGGGAGACATTTTAGTGAGGTCGGGAGTGAGATGTACGGTGGCATTGCTCGCAGAGAGTTTCCCGTCACCCGGTACTTGCATTTTCACAGGGGTCGCCATGATAATGGCACTGCTTCACGATCGTTCCTCGCTCAGTTTCAACCTTAGCTCAGTAGTTTCAACAGTGTGCATGGGTGGATTGCATAAAACTAATGTCAGCATTAGCCTAAAGCTGTATTAACTAATGGAGGTTTAAAGTGAGGCGTTGGATGAAAAAATTTAATGTTGCATTAGTTAACTCACGTAAGCGCTTTTTCAAGATTCAAGATAGTGATATCAAGAGGCGATTTCGTCATTTCGATATCACGTGTCGAGGACGAGCGTTCCTTAATTTTAGGGTAGGCCTAACCCTCTTAAAGCTTTTTTTTTGTTATTTGACTACTGTATCCTAGTTGCTTACTGTCTAGTACCTAACGTCAACATAGCCCCCCCCCTTCAAGTCCGGCATAAAAAAACTGGTTAAACGTTGGGAAAAGGTGTAGCGAGCCCAAGGGGGTCACAAGATATGGGGTACGAATGCCTCGCTACATATGTTGACAGCATCTACCTGTAGTTTCTTCTTAAAGATAGTCACAGAAGGGGCAGCCACTACTTCGTCATCTAACGCATTTCATGCATTCACCACTCTGCTTCCTAATGTGTATTAGCGACTCCGATAATGTACGTTAGAGATCAGCAAAAATGCTTCTGCAACGCTTTAATATTGATATTTTTCTCTATCCAAGGCCCACAAAAGTAGGTGGGTGAGTAAAAAATTAACAGGACATCTGCGATTATAATGTTGGAAATATAACAAACGTCATAATTCGCACATAGGACTGCTTTTTAGTATATCAGCGCCGCGAATATGATGATCTTTGACTTTGCTGCCATGTCATGTGCCTTCCACCAAGACCGGCCTTAGGCATGTGCCAAAGGTGCCCCCGCACCCCCGCACAAGGCGCAAAACCACCAGGGGCGCCAAAATGTGACTGTTTGAATGAAGCAAAAAGGGATGCCACCCTCAGTATTACTTCAGAAAGTAGAAAAGCCTTCCGTTTCGGCGTCTTTTAGGACACTAGGGATTGACCCATTGGGTGGGGCGCGTGTTGGGAGTCTCTTTGCACAGGGCGCCGAAATATCAGGATGTGGGAAAAGTACTGTCGGTTTTTAAGCCGCAACTTTGAAAGTCCATATCTCGTCACAGAATTAACATTATTCATCGAAGTAAAGACCCTCCGATTCAACAACCTTTGTGGAGTCCTCCTCATGCCCATGGATGAGCAGAGGGGAAGAGTCACTACGCCTAGTCCCCATAGCGGACCTCCTCTCGCCCCTTCACGCCCTCACCACTGCCCTACTCGGCAGTCCGTCACGAACCCTCGGCCGGACAACACGTGGGGTGTCGAGCCACGCAGCCTGACCCTCACAGCCGGTCAACTCAGTGGACCGCGGTGTGAGCCCCGAACTGCGTGCTGGTCTGTATAGCGAACTGCTGTGGACTCATCACGAGCCGACGACCTGGACCACGGTCGGCGGCCAGGAACCAACAGATTCGATCGTCCCCGTATCAGGACGAAGTGCGTGCGAGTCCCCCGCTACGAACGTGAGACTGTATTTCCCTGTACTTCTCCTTCCGGTCTTTCCCTATTGAGTATCCTAATAAATTCTGCATAGTTGTTAACGTTGATCTAAGGACGTACCTTCATTCCTACTTGGAGTCTGGAAATCTGAGACTTCACTTCTCCCTTGCTAATTTACCATCTATAAGAACACGCAACCTTCTAGATTACCATCCGACTACATTGGGTCTGATCCCCATATGTAGCGAGGCATTCGTGCCCCATATCTTGTGACCCCCTGGTGTTCGCTACACTGCTAGTTCAGTCCCCCAAGATGCACGTGGCTAGCGTTGGGGGGTCAACGAACGACGTGCTCGGCTATCCCGCTCGATGCTCAGCCTTTATTCCAATGCATTCTCTTTCGTTTCAATGAAATGAAAATCACCCCACCATTTCACTCGATTCCCTTTGAATTGTGGGAGTCTGAAGATTCACGGAACACCCCGCACTACTGCATTCGCACTACTTTTGTTGCCGAAGGACGTCGATTTGTGGGGAAGTAGTCCATCACGGCATATCCACGCATTCTCTGGATGGCCCATTCCACATGGACTCGACGAGAGACGATCTTCCTTGTCACTGCCACCTCCTCAGGAGTGAATCGAGGTTTCCTCCTGAGATAAGGAGGAAGACTCCGTGTCACTAGGGTTACCATACGTCCGGTTTTTCCTGGACATGTCCTCTTTTTTTCGCCGTCACATTACCGTCCTTGCGGATTTTTGGGAAGTACTGAATTTGCCTGGGATTTATCCTCCTTTCCAGAATTCTTTTGCAGCTGCTCTCTTAAGACATTTTGTTTAAAATTTCAGAATCCCGTATGGGGATGTGAACATGTCATATAATGTTCATGGACTCCTTCACCTTGCAGATGACTACCTGAAATTTGGGCCAGTGGACAGGTTCAGTGCCTTTGAATTTGAAGCATACCTTGGGGTTCTAAAGAAACTCATTCACAAAGCAGAAAAGCTTTTGGCTCAAGTTACCCACAGAATCTTTGCTTTACGAGCTTGCCAGGAAGTACACAGCACAGGGAGGCCTATGAGCATAGCCCACACGGATGATACTAGTCCCAAAGTCTCAATTCTCGAGCAGTGTCACTGAAAGGATTCTCTCTCTGCCAACACAAAGGACAACACATGTGGATTAGTAAATGGAAGTATTGCAGTAATTGAGAGAATCAGTGTGAATAATGGAGATAGTACATGCCTTCATGGCAGAGTTTTCCAGAAACTTGAAGATTTATTTAACTATCCTCTGAATTCTTCTCAACTGAACATTTTCTGTGGATCTAACCTTTCCGATCTTCATACATTTCATCTAAAAGATGTATATGAGAAGATTGTGAGATTCCCCTGTAAGCATAGTTCCAAGTATACCCTCTTCCCTTTGCTCCATACTAAGTAGGCAGAGATAATCCAAACCAAATCCTGATGGAAGTCTCTTCTTACCCTCAGTGTCTTGTTGGCAGGACCTGAGCCCTTCTGTGAGATCTGTACTGGTGTTCTCATGAAATGATATAGGCTCATGCTTTTTTGTTGCTGAATTTTCCCCCCTTTTTATTTGAAAATTCTGATGCTTGAGATGTTGACTGTTGGGAAGACTGGGTCCCGCTATCTCTATCAGCAAACTTTTTAATTTCATTCATACTAAAGGGATTAGGCTGAGATGAGAGACTCAGGGTCAACTTCAATTTTACACCAGATAAGAGATAAAATCTTGCAAAATTGTTGTTGTAGTAAGATAAACAAGGTGTGTCTTCATGTGCTGCTAGATTTATTAGACAGAGACTGCAGATACAAAGTTGGATATGTCTCAAGTAGCAAGGTTCAGCATCCTTAACTCCATTGGTTCTGCTTCTTATCTATATATCTTGAGATATCTGGTGTTTATGATCTCATATTGTTAATTTCTAGATGGAAATTGTATGTTTTGTTGAATTTTTTGAATGAAGGCAATTTTTCATTGAATGTCAACAAAGTAGCAATTTCCATGTTTCACTTTTTTTGTAAGGAGTATATTCTATAATCATGGTATTGCATAGAGATTGTGGGAACTCAAACATTAGGAACAGAGAGTATCTTCTTTTCTTTCTCTTTAAAAGTGCTGTGCAATTGTCATATAACTATTTTTAAGGTCTTATACATGTGCCATTGCCAAGTCTGTCGTTCTGATAAACATCCTAAGAGTGGCAATGGCTTAGATGATATTGGCATCTCATGTGAATTTATGATATATATTCTGTATTCAGAGGATTTAATCAATTACAGTAGGTCTAATATATGCTGATTAACTTCTTTACTGCCAAGGATTAAACACTGCTCTTTCCTGTGGCTCTGTGACTTGACAGCTTGTAACCTGACATTTAATACTTTTGGTATAATGGCCATCATAACCCATAAGAGACTTTCTTTCATCCAGGTTTTACTCCCATCTCATATGAGCTTTTCTATAGTAAAATTTGCAGAGGATGAGGCTGTCTCAGCTGTTTCTTCTGCATGGATCTCTCATGATAGTAGTTCATGCATGTGGCCTTCAGTCAGAAATCCTGGCAAAGTTATCCTTGCTATCAAAAGGTTGGAGGTTCCAGAGCAGTCATGGAAATCTCATGATGTTCAAGTTCTAGTGTATAATTGTGAGTGTGGAAGATATCTTAAAAATGAAATTCAATATTCAATCTTTTGATCATTATAGTCATGTATTACCAACCTTTTCTTGTACAGTGACTTACGAGGAAGCATTACAAAAAGAAGAAAAGGCTGTATTCACATCAGACTTGGAAACGTCTGAAGCTGAATCTGGGAGAGGCTACAGGAAATGATTTCCTCGAAGAATCGAGTTAGAGGTATCTGAGGATGAAACTGCCAGGAAGAAAATGAAGAAAGTCAGTACTCCTCAACTTTCTGCTCTGCCGTCCTTTCCAAAGAAAGAAAAAGTATTGGATGAAGAAGGTAAGCCTAATCTTATACTTTTACACTGATGGAACTGGAAGGTATACTGATCAGGCTTATGAGTTGCAAACTGTTAATATAATTATAGTGCAAGTTTGTGACATCAGTCTGTCTGGATATTTCTAGAATTTTCTCTACCTAAGAACTTTATTTGAAAATTGACTTACTGCATAGTTTGTGATTGCCCTGTTGTTAAACATCCTCATGGAGTCTGGAGACAGTTTGGAAAGAACTAGAATTTTTGCAATGTAGAAGTTTCATGTTACCTGCAAATCATATCCAATTCATTGGGGATTTAAGGAAAAAATATTACCCTTATGCAGGCTGTAGAGGTTTTTTGCATAACTTTTAGTTACATGTTTCATTGATGTGTAATTTGCCATGTCACCCAGAGATAAAAGGGACATGATTTGCAAGGATAGTATAACTTTTAAATTTGTCAAAATCTTTATTCTTTTCTTTCAGAATGCTCTACAGACTCAGGGCTCATTGCTCAATGTCTCTATGAATTCATTAAGAAATGAGTTTGTTTTATAGCATTTTATATATCCAATCATAGCTGCACATGCTGTTCATACCAACAATTTCAAATAAGCAGTGCTTCCTACAAGGCAAGTGTTTTTTGTTTACGGTTTTCCCCCATTTTATGACCATATGCCTCAAGTTTGACTAAACTGCAGAGCATTGTTTATATCATTCAATGCTGTACAAACAGGGTAATAAAGTCTCCAAGTGGCTTTTTAATCATGATGTATGCAGGCCATTAATGAAGCAATGAAGACTGAACAGTAGAACACCCTATCAGTTATAGCCTACTGAATAAATAAAAAACTATTAAATATTAATCATAATGTTGGCTGATACATACTTCAACCTTGTTTATCTATTTCAAAAATTTCCAAAAAAAATGTGCTCTTACTAGCAGGTTACTATTTCTGCAGCTGGCAAACTTTTCTAATTCCCTGTTATTGCACAGGAGTGGATTGGGTTTCATGCAGACCAAGTCCTTCAGGGTGGTTATCCACCAATTTGAGTTCAACAAAAGTCTCTCCACTTGTGATTGCTCAAAACATTCAGGGTAATTTATTGAATGATTGTTTATAAGTAGTGTTGCACATTGTGCATGTGCAATATTTAATGTATCAGGTCATCCCATAAGTAATGTTGTTTTTTTCTCTGTTTTTCAAAATTAAAATACACCTACATTGCATCAAGTTTCAATCAAGTATATATTCCCCTTCATTCTCTATGACTCTCTGCCACCTTTCTACAAACATTTTAATTCCATGTTTATAAAATTCCTTTGGCTTTGAAGCATAAAATGCGGACAGGTCACTTTTGATAGCCTCCAAACTTTCAAATTCTTTTCCGTTGAGATAGTTTTGTAGACTTTTGAATAGGTTGTAATCGGAGGGTGCAATGTCTAGTGAATACGGCGGATGGGGAATTTTTTCCCAACCCAGCTCTTCGATTTTGGCACATGTGATCAGAGCGGTATGAGGACGCGCATTGTCCTGATGAAACAAAACACCTTTGCGATTGGCCAATGAAGGACGTTTTTCCTGCAATGCAGCGCTCAAACTTTGGAGCTGCTGGCAGTATACCTCCGCTGTTATGGTTTCATTGGGCTGCAACAGTTCAAAATAAACAACGCCAAGAATATCCCACCAAACGCACAGCAAAACCTTCCTGGGGTGAAGACCTCTTCTTGCCTGTAGTACAGCAGGTTCCCCGGCACTGGCCCACTGTTGACGACACTTAACATTGTGATAAAGCATCCATTTTTCATCCCCGGTAATTAGTCAATTCAAAAACGGCGCTTGAAGTGCACGAGAGTGTAGGGAAGAGCAAATGTTTACTCGATCCCTAAGATTATCTGGTGACAACACATGTGGAACCCACTTTCCAAGTTTTGACACTTTTCCTAGCTGTCGCAAGTGGCGGTGAATGGTGGAATGGGTGGAATTGAGTTTCTGAGCAAATTCTTCAACAGTTACAGCAGGATCTTCATCAAGTGTAGCCACCAGCATGTCTTTAGTGTCCAAGAAAAACGGAGCACTGTTACCTCGTGAAAACCTGCACGTATATTGGTGACTAAACCCTGCACAAGTTAGCATAGAAATATTCCATGGGATGTTCGCAGATACATGTATAAAGAAGACACAAGTAAGGCTATGCCAGAAAACCGACATTACTTATGGGATGACCTGATATATGCTGCCAGATATCTCCCTCTTTAGTTCAGTATGACATCATGGGAGATGTTTCCACAGGGAAGAAGGCCACTGCAGCCATTGCAACCAGCCATTCCAGCCAACCAGTGGTTGCTTCCGATACTTCTGGGCATGCGGGTATAGATGAAATTAACCTATAGTAATGGTACCTTGACTACAAGTACTCTTGGTTCTTGTTATGGTTACAAAGTGAGATCTTCATTGATTCCACATACAAATGCTTCTCAATCATCTTATCACCTATAATTTTGGGCAACAAGGAATTAGTGGCACCATGATCAACCCCCAAAAGCAATAGTATATAGGTGTGAACAGAACATTTTTACAAGCCGGAAAACAATATTTAATCCTTTCCATCTTTGATAGTTTTTAAAATGATCAAATCCATTGATGATCGTTTAAAGAAAATTTATTCCAACTTATTCCTTGCTTATTGCCTTGCTTATTGCATGCACTTCAAGGCAACACTTGTGTCATTCAGAGTTGTAATATTGAAGATTTGAAATCTTCAGAAACTCAGTGTCTAGTATAGGATTTTGGAATGGATACCATCCCAGAGAGACAATTAATATAACTTCAGGACTTTGTAACAGAGCAAATATTGCAAACAACTGAAAAGAGTGCATAATGGACCATGCCCTATTGTAGCTGATAATGCCAGTCCAAGGGCTCCATGGCATTTTTACTTTATTACTTACTCACTCTTTGGTTCCTGAGGGGTTTTGGAATTATTCAAACAAACATATTTTGATTCACGGAGTGCTCTTCTCTGAGTGCAAATTCATTTAGATGTTTAGAATATATTATTTTCAAGACTTGCTAGGTTCCCTTTAATATTTTCCTCTAATTAGGGCCCTGATTTCATGGTTCAGACTGCCTTTAGTGCTCCTGTAATACCATTTTCATCTCATAAAATGTCTTTGTGGCACACAATTTCAGATGCTGCATTCCAACGACAAGTATTGCATTTGTTGCACAATAACAATATCATGCTGAAATCCATGCAGACAAAGTTGAAGGGTTTTGAATGCGACCTTAACACATTCACGCCCAGTGACTCCAGAACACTATGGGTTTAAAAACGTAATATTACGGTTCCCGGCGTCAATGGGTTAAGACCATAAGGAAGCATATGACTGCATGGAAGATAGCAATGGGAACATGATGCCCTTTCAGTTTCCAATGCAAACATGTGATGAATTCACCAACTTCCTGCAAAAACTGGGAGCTGATGATGTCTTAAAGAAGAAGCTTGCGAGTCTCACGTTCTCTTTTTCATCTTGATTCATCATGTTCTACTTCTTTTACATGCATCTATTTACTACCATACAGTATGAGTGGAAAATCTTAGGAATTATTCTATTACATTTTGATGATTATCTTGAGTCTTAAGCCTCTAACTACCAGAACCCAAATGGTCATATATTTAACTCTTTGTTTATCTCTTTATTTCCAAAGAATCTCTTTAAAAATTTTAACCTAATTTCCTTCAATTTGTCTTTCTGAAAACAGTAAAACTGAAATTGAACTTCTCACATTCACGGTGCAGTCAATGTAAATGGCAAACATTTGTACCAGGGTCCATTGGGCTCAGAACAGTAGTTACAGGGTCAATATGTAGACAATCATGAGTGACTGACTTGCTGATACTAATTCTAATGCTTTTTTGAATTTGATAGAAAGGTATAACTTTGGTACACAAGTAGCTGTTGCTGTGCTGAGTTCAGGAAAAATCATACTTTTGCGATATATCATGAAAATAAATCATATTATCAGTATTCCCTATGGGTTGTACTGGATGTTAGGGACACTGGCCCCACCCATTCAGTGCAGTGTAATATAGTCTAAGAAGGAAAACAATGATAGTTCTTTTGCTTTGTACGTTTACTATTGCTCTTAATGGATCAAACAAATGGAGTGAACTTGTCAAAAAGGTGACTCAGGACACTGGTGCATGATTAATAAGACAGGAAAAAAAGATCCCACTCAAGTCTTGCTTGGTGCACTCAATTCATGTAAACATGATCTTTCTGACTATATTCCAATATATAATGCCTCTACCTAGTTGTTGCATCTTGTAGTGCCAATCTCTCACTCCCTTCATGCCATGCTGTGGATTTGTGTTTCCATCTATAACTCTGCCTGCCACAGAGACTTTGCAAGTTTCATTTGTACAGGCCACTTTTGTAAATACAGTCAATTCTCGATAACTCAGAGCTCAAGGGAAATTCAAGTTATGGAGGTTTTTGGATTCTATGCCCCTGCAACATTGTATATGCAATACAATTCTGTGAAGCTTGCAACACTAACTCATTTTAGTGTATTTGTTTGAGAAGTCAGTCAGGCGAGTTTGGCGCATTCTCGTGGAAGTCTCACGTGCAACGATCTATATTTGTGTCCTTACGGGGCTTTCAAAGGGAATCGAAGTAACTTCGAGTTATCGAGAGTTGACTGTATATTAGGCAAAATTGCAATCAATATTTTCTCTTTCTTTAGCATTATGAGGACATAATAAACTGAAGGCCTTGGTTATTTTGCATGCTTTACAGCTTGTAAATTAGCCTTGACTTGGGGTCTCAATTCATGGCCCACTGGTCACATGCTGCTTGCAAGTACTCTCAATGCAATCTCTCATACACAGAGAGAGAAACGTTTCACACCCAACATACATAATGCAAGGTAGTGGTGGATTATTCATTCTATGATTTTACATCTTGCAATGTGACCTGTGCATCAAAATGTGTTAGAGACCCCTGGATTTGATTGATACCTCTCCTTTTTCAATGACTGCTGGATTTTTCAAGCACTATACTTGTTGCTTGCTTATTTTCTTCCTAATAGATTCAGACCCTAGGGGTGGTTGGTGGGATCAGTACAGCGGATGCCATCCGGAAAATCATGGAGAAACTGATGACCAATGCTATGGCTGGCCAATTCAGCTGGGCAGGCCAGTGGACAAAGGCAGGGTTGAAGGACACCCCTCTTGCTCAAATTGTTGCTGGTGAGTCTTTGAATTTCGCTCATCAGTCAAGAAGC
Source organism: Darwinula stevensoni (assembly GCA_905338385.1). Classification (NCBI taxonomy): domain Eukaryota; kingdom Metazoa; phylum Arthropoda; class Ostracoda; order Podocopida; family Darwinulidae; genus Darwinula; species Darwinula stevensoni. The sequence goes on along the minus strand of CAJPEV010000727.1, from coordinate 53,827 downwards.
TTAGTGCTATTTTTTGGCATATAGGAGTCATTATACTTCTGTAATACTGACTTCCCATTGAATTATTATAATTGTACCCTCACTGTGTCAAATTGATGCTTGCTATGTCAAGTTTGCTTCTTCTTTTTTCAAGCGGCCCCTTGATAATGTTGATTTGTCTATTTGTTCTGTCATGCTTCAATAGACCGTCTCAGAAGTATTATGTGATAAAAACATGGCACTGTCTTGAAGTTGTATAGAAGAAAACCTGCTGAATTTTTTTTTTTTTCAAAAATGAAAATTGAAATAAGTGTCAGGGTTGGCTTATTTAAATAAACTTTTCCATAATTTGTTGCATGGATGCTATTTTTCAACATTTTGTGTTCAGCTTACAAAGGAAGCCTTGATTTCCTATTCACGTGTCATGTATGGATCAAGAACTACATTTTTGTGCATCATCTTGCTAATGTGCATGCTACTGCTCTCAGATGCATTTTATGCTCTTGTGTGCACAATTTTTTCAAGTAATTTCATTTTTGTAAATTGGTATTAAATATCTGGAATTAAATTAATAGATATTGTTGACCTCATTTTCTGACCTAATAACAATCTATTTGCTAATATGCTGTCCTGATTTGCAGCTGCCCTTTGGTGAAACACAAGAACAAAATCTGTGACAGAAGCGGAAGTCCAGAAGTACATTAAAGATTGGATTAGGAGAGCTAATGGAGAGCTAGGGCAGCAAGTCATGAAGAAAGGAAGAGAAGAACACAGGTATGGTATCTTTTCAGTTTCAAGTTAATGAGTATGTAAAAAACACCTAGTAAATTCTTAAGTTTAGAGATTAGCAATCATGACCATGGACCATTGAAAAGCTGAAAAGAAAATTGTCAGTCTCAAAAAAATTGATCCACACTCCAAAGGGAAAATAGTTATTATTCTAGTGACAGTCTTCTTAAAAACTTAGAAAAGTGTTACATGTAAATAGACTAGTTTTCATTGATATAAAACCCACAAAGCATTAATTTCTATAAATAAATAAAAACTCCACATAGCAGGAGGTGAATCATTTTCAAAAAGTTTGTTGCAAAAGCTCATAGTAGTGTGTCATTAAATTGATTAGTTTTCAGGGCTTTGGATGAATATTCAAAGAGAAAACTTGCCTAGAAATATAATTTAAATGCTGACTGTTTTATCACATCTATCGCATTAATCACCAAAAAATATCACCCAGAAGTTTATCTGTGCAATGTGGAAAAGGAATTTTTGAAGGATGTGTATGACAATTGAGCAAAGAATCAAATGGGGTAATGCATAGAAACTTGCCAAACACTCAAGGAATGGAGCAGGAGGGCAGTGCTATTGATTATACCAGTTTCCTCCTTTTCCACCTGAACCCCAGTAGATAAATACTGAGAAATCATTTGTCCAACTGTGAAGCCATGCCAAGATGAATATCTGAAAAGCAATTTAAACCAGCTGTTTAACTGTTTGGTCAACATAAGTTGATTGGAATTTTTAGCTGGCAAGAACTTCATGCTTGCATCAGGCTGATGCATGAAGCTGGTGCATGCATCCCAGTAACCTAACTCTATCACACATTTAAAGAACACATTGAAATTGCTTTTGGATATTTCATTGCCTTATAGCTTCACAGTTAAACACACAATGACCCAATAGTGAAGGAGCTTGAGTGGAAGGAAAAAGGAACAGGTATCAATTACACCACTCTCTTCCCTTCATTCCTCTCGTGCTTGGCAAGATTCTTGGCATTCCATCACTTTCCTACCTTGAAACTGCATGATTTTCCAATGCACCTTTAAGAGTTCCTTTTCTATGTTCTGCTAATAAACTCAATGGTGATCATTTCTGGTGATTAATGTGATCTCCTTGCCCCCTTTTAAATTAGAGTATTTGGCAGGAAAACTTGCCAAATGCTCTAAAATTTAATAACTTGAATATTCATCCAAAGCCCTTTAAATCTTGTTGACTTTGTGACATACTGCTATGAGCTTGTGTTCCAAATTTTACCAAGGTTGCCACCTTGGTAACATTTGGAACTCATTGGTTTTCTTTGGGGATGAGTGTCCTATCTTAAATAGAAGGAAAAATTATTTCTATCTGCATTAAACCTGCTACATTTTTCTTTCAACCAATTTCTCTTCCTGCCCTTCAATTCATCAGCTGATCTCATGTTTTTTGCACATGGAATCTTCTTAAGGATTTTTTCAAGGTCACAATGAAGCTGATTAGATATATAATTAGCATGAGAATTGCTCCAGGCATTTAAATTATTTTACCACATCCACATCCCAATTCATCTGTGTTACACTCAAGTCCACTTTTAAGTATACAGTTTTCCATTGTTTTGCTAGGGAACTAGAATATGTCATAGATGCTGTTATCAGGTGGTAAGAATTTCTTTTCATTGCTAAAATTCATGCATGAACATTTACTTTATTCCTTCCCACATGTGTTTTCTCTTGCAGAGCCAATCAGATGGATGCAATGTGTGGAACTCATCCCAGTGATTGAGTGAAGAAGACTTAACTGAAAATGTCTCATTTGAGAATGCCTAAAGAAAAGTTTAAAATATGTGGGAAAAACAATGAAAGAAAAGGAAACCATTATCACCATATTTGACTTTAGTTCCTAGAAGAAAATGAAAAAGCAGAGGACTTTCACCATGAATTTTGTGACTTCAATGACTTTCTGTTGACTTTCCAAACCAACGGACCTGATGAGTAATGTTACCTCAGTTTTTGCAATGAGTTGATTTAGAATTGTGTTTTTTGTTGGAAATACACAATCTAAAATCTTGTTGTTACTCATGGTCTGTGTCCCTATGATAATCTGGATTCATGGCCCTAGGATTCATAGCCCTGTAGTCATCTCTGGGACTTCTCACTTGTCCCAAGAGGATATCCTTGGGACATCCCTGAGATGTCTCTGTGCCCAAACATTTTGATATCCCTAGGATGTCCCTAGGCGTCATCTCTGGGACTTCTCACTTGTCCCAAGGGAATATCCCTGGGACATCTCTGGGATGTGCTAGTTCTTCAAGAAATGGATATCCTTGGGATGTCATTGGGCCCAGACATTTTGATATCCCTAAGATGTCCCTAATCCTTGTCTCTGGGACATTGCACTTGTCCCAAGGGGATATCTTAGGGATATACCTGTGCTGTGTGGGATATTTTGCTAATTTCAAAGGTGGCAACCCTAGCGGTGTCATTTGCGCGTTGCGGGGCACCAGTAGCTCTAGCATCTAAATGGGAAAGGAGGACAGGCAACAGAAGCTTTCAATGGAGTGAATTTGAAGGCTGCTAATTGGTGGTTTTATTTAGGATACATGTGAATTTCACAGTCGCAGTCATATGGAAATCAGTGGTAGCCAATATATATACATTTTCTTGACCGCTTTTCCCAACTTAATGGGGTCGCGGTTCGAACATTCCCAGGAGCGTCCTCCAATGAACTCGATCCTGGGCAACAGACTCAAGCTCAGCTGGTGGGATGCCGAGCCTCTCATGACAAAGCCGAGCGACGTAATCACTCCACCTTGTACGAGGTCTACCGACAGGTCTTTTGCCGGTCATCTCGGCCTGGAAGACTCCTCTTGGGAGCCTTTCAGGGGGCATGCGGCAGACGTGACCAGACCACCTGGCCTGAGACCTCTCGATCCGGAGAAGCAGCTCCTCGACATGGAGACTCTCGCGGATGACAGAGTTCCACATCCGATCACGGCGCGTTACGCCAGACACTCGACGCAAGAACCTCATTTCTTCAGCTCGTATTCGCGATCTGGTGCTTTCGGTCGTTATCCAAAGTTCCCGTCGGTTCGGTCGTTCGGTCGTTAAGTTCGGTCGTTACCCTCGCCATAGGTGAGGGTGGGGAGATAAACACTCTTAAAAACCGAGAGTTTTGCTTCCCGAGAAACTTCCGATCTGGTAACCACGGTTCGCCAAAGTTCCCGCAGAACTGCAGAAGCCTTGGAGATGCGGTTGTCGATCTCGTTTCCGTATCGCCCGTCACTCGAGAACCAGACCCCGAGATACTTGAACTTCTCCACCTGTTCCAGTGGGACCCCACTGACATGCAGGGTGCACCGAGCAGGATTTCTCGAGAGGACCATGACCTGTGTCTTGGAGACACTCGGTTTCATTCCGGCCGCAGTGCATTCGGAGTCGAACCGATCGAGCACGCCCTGGAGCTCCTGTTGAGAGCGGGTCAAAAGAATGGAATCGTCGGCAAAGAGAAGTATCCTTACCGCGACGTCACCGATGTTGACCCCCTCCAGGCCGAGGCTGTGCCTACAGATCCCGTCCATGTACACGGGATACCGAGGACACAACCCTGCCGGAGTCCAGCGCGTACCAGAAAACAATCCGAACTCCTCCCGTTCACTCGGATGCAGCTTCTGCAATCGCTGTAAAGGGACTGAACGGCCCGCAATAGCTGACCCTTGATCCCATACTCCTGCAGCACTCCCCAGTTTTCCTCGGGGTACACGGTCGTAAGCTTTTTCAAGGTCCACAAAGCACATGTAGACATCTTTGGCATACTCCCAATGTCTCTCGAGGATCTGGTGGAGAGTGAACAGCTGGTCTGTAGTGCTACACCCTTCACGAAAGCCGCACTGCTCCTCTTGGATGGCATCACCCACGACTGCCCGAGCTCTCTTTTCCAGCACCTTGAAATAGACTTTACCAGGTATGCTGAGAGTGATCCCACGATAGTTCGTGCACTCCCTCGAGTCCCCCTTCTTAAAAAGAGGAACCACCACACCGGTTTGCCAATCCCTAGGTGCCGTTCCCGATTCCCAAGCAGCCTGACACACCCTATAAAGCCACGAGCACTCATCTGTACCCATTGCTTTCAGAGTCTCCGCCCGGATTTCATCCACACCAGGAGACTTCCCATTCTTCAGGCTAGCAATGGCCTGCATAACTTCNAAAAAAAAGTATTCACACTATAATAGTGCCTAAAATCATCTTCCTCACTTTGGTATCAGAAATCTCAACATCTACATAACCTGAGGCATCATGCAATGCACCTTTGGAATGCTTGGATGTTGAATTTTTCTTAATTCATCCTCTTCCATTTCTTTCTCTTTGAACAGCTAAATTGCCTTCTACAACTCACTCTTGGATTCACCTCTCTCCTGTGACCTTGACACTGGTGCATAAACTATAAACCTGCATCCAGGCTTGTGAACTACAGCCCAGATTTTGCCCACAGACAATTTCCCTTTCCTTTTTTCCATAATTTCTGGTCAATTGTGCATACACTAAGCCTTTGATATTGACGATACTTTAGACAAATTAATTCGAATTTAAATCGAAACGAAAGGAAACTTGCTGAATCAAAGTAGTTAAGAAACGTGGGTTTAGGCATTGATATTGATTGAAAGGAATACCAAAACGTTCAAATTAGGCCTGCAAGAGCAGGGTAATGATCTGTGGACCTAAAGTACCTCTAGGTCCAATGGACATAATTTTGCTTGGGCCCTTTGCAAATAGGCCAAACATGAAGCCGATCAAAGGCCTAGCTTACAATCGGCTATTGAAAACCGGGAGTGCTTGGCCTACCCCAATGATCCCATGTATACGGAAGGCCTAGACCAGGTTCTCTGTAACGTTAGTGAAGAGTTAGGCTCATCCATTGGACACACAACTATAGGCCTGTACTTGTATACCTATCTTGCCTTGTGAAAAGTGTGCTTGTAAAGCTTTACTTGTCAAGTGCCTTTCAAGTTGCAACTACAGGGAGCAACAAGAGTCCTGCGCCGTGGGAGTAGCTGCCACAGGTGCTCAAATTCAGCACCATTCCTATGCAGACATTTTCACAAAACTGCGGCAGACACTTTGCCGTATGTCCACTGGATACCAAAACCGGCCCGATTTATCGTTGGGTGAGGATTATTTTGTTCATTGTCAGATTTCAGTTTGTTTTTTGTTTTTGTTTTGTTTCTTTTTTTTTTTAGCCACGGTACATTCATACCATTAAACATCATCAACGAAATTATTTTCTCGGCATAGCAGGTCGCGCATTAATATAGGAATCTGTGGATGTAAAATGCGACTCTGCAAACTTACATACATACATTTTCTAGACCGCTTTTCCTGATTTAATGGGGTCGCGGTTCGAGCATCCCCAGGAGCGTCCTCCAGTGATCTCGATCGTGGGCAACAGACTCAAGTTCAGCTGGTGGGATGCCGAGCCTCTCGTGACAAAGCCGAGCGACGTAATCACTCCACCTTGTACGAGGTCTACCGACAGGTCTTTGCCAGTCGTCTTGGCCTGGAAGACTCCTCTTGGGAGCCTCTCAGGGGGCATGCGGCAGACGTGTCCAAACCACCTGGCCTGAGACCCCTCGATCCGGAGAAGCAGCTGCTCGACGTGGAGATTCTCGCAGAGAATAGCTGCATGGCAGAGTTCCGCATCCGATCACTGCGCGTTACGCCAGCCACTCGACGCAAGAACCTCATTTCGGCAGCTTGTGTCCGCGATCTGGTGCTTTCGGTCATTACCCAAAGTTCATGACCATAGGTGAGGGTGGGGAGATAAGCACTCTTAAAAACCGAGAGTTTTGCTTCCCTAGAAACTTCCAATCTGGCAACCACGGTTCGCCAAAGTTCCCGCAGAACTCCAGAAGCCTTGGAGATGCGGTTGTCGATCTCGTTTCCGTGTCGCCCATCACTCGAGAATCAGACCCCGAGATACTTAAACTTCTCCACCTGTTCCAGTGGAACCCCGCTGACATGCAGGGTGCACAAAGCAGGATTTCTCGAGAGGACCATGACCTGTGTCTTGGAGACGCTCAGTTTCATTTCGGCCGCAGTGCATTCGGAGTCGAACCGATCGAGCACGCTCTGGAGCTCCTGTCGAGAGCGGGTCAAAAGAACGGCATCGTCGGCAAAGAGAAGTATCCTTACCGCGACGTCACCGATGTTGACCCCCTCCAGGCCGAAGCTGCGCCTACAGATCCTGTCCATGTACACGAGGAACAGGAAAGGTAAGAGGACACAACCCTGCCGGAGTCCAGCGCGCACCAGAAAACAATCCGAACTCCTCCCGCTCACTCGGACGCATCTTCTGCACTCGCTGTATAGGGACTGAACAGCCCACGATAGCTGACCCTTGATCCCATACTCCTGCAGCACTCCCCACAGCCTTCCTCGTGACGGACTACTTTTTCTATAACCTTTGCAAGCTTGGCAGGACTCAGGAATCCAACAAGAATCCACACAAGCTGAGGATAAACGGCATATTTTTAAGTACAAAGTACACACCTAGCCATATTCAAAGCAAAATTAAACCATTACACCAGAGTTCATTGTTCGATTTAGGACTTCATTTCCCACCATCTTCCAACATGTAGTGACAATCAAAATTTAATGCAACACCATTGTCCTAGCGTTACTATAATGTTACCATACCAACTAACAAATAATATATCCTTTCAAAGCTTTCACGTTCAAAGTCCCGAAGTCAGGAGATAACAACTGAGACGCTTGAACCCTGCACCAATTCTCGCTCGACTTCTGCAGGATTCCTTAATTATTGCTCAATTATAAAAAAAAAATCGCGTCTTTGGAATTATTAATCGTGACATGATGTCACAGGTTAGGGGTTAGGAGAATTAATTAAATATCGATCTTCCCTCAAGGAACACGACAAATAAATTTGGAAACTGCAAAAAAAATCACCTTCATTTCGACCAGAAAGGGACGCAGATTATCACGGTTGAATAAATGTTCTCTCAGAAAGGTGTGTAACCTTCTTTGACCTTCATGACCTTCAAGCGTTTTGGATGCCGTTCACAAAGTACGTAACACAAGGGGGGGGGGGGGGGGGGGGATCAGACAAAGTGTTACGATTTGCTACGGGGGGGAGGGGGGAGGGTTGCACGAATGTCACGTAACAGGTTTTTTTCATTAAAAAATAAATAAATTATGAGACTGGAATTTCTTATTAGAAGGTTAATTGTTTAGTAGCAAATCGCTCACACGACACAAGAGCCAACCCTACTACCCACCCGCACTCACTATCCTTACAGTGGAGTGGGCATTGAGAGCGTGGGAAAGTCTGTTGACTTCCCTCTCCCCTGTTGCAAAACTTGCTAAGTCGCAATTTCATACCTGGACCTGCACAGACAGGCCAAACAGACTTAGTTACCCTTTAGACGTTGCCCTCGTTCATCTCTCTCTCTGCATCGCGATCTCTATTTCTACCATTCTACCCAACATTTCCCCGTCTCCTATTACTCTTTTTTAAAATCTCAAATGGGTGATCATCAATCAAAATGAGTATAAACAAAAGAAAATTATTTCCTTGAACCGAATGAAAGAAAAAACTTTCCTTTCCTTTTTTAAAACATTTTAATCATCTCTCAATGTGGGTAATCCAGAGTGTTACTTGTGAGTGTTTAATAAACGAGTTTCTTTTTAAAATGCATTTTCCTTGTTAATTTATCTTGTTATTGAAAAAAATTATGAAGGAGGGGGGGGTCATATTTTATCACGTAATTTTATTGGGTCGAAGCTTTTGTTACGGAGTGTTACTAGGGAGGGGGGGGGGTGTTAAGAAAAAGATTTTTTAAAAGTCACTTTACGTAATTTGTGAACGGCCCCTTGGGTGAAATCCACAAGGCAGGTGTTTAAATGAATCCCTTTCTGCGCCTTTTGGGTTGCCATAAGGTCATCCGGACTCCGGTCATCCGAGACATCCGAACTTTTCTGACTTTGGAGTCCTTTCTTTCTCTGGATCCATGAAGAAATTCCCAGGTGGCAAAAATGCGTTGGGTCCATGCCGCCGTCGGCCCAACGTAAACATGCCGACGGGCGATAAAATATGGAAAGTTTTCCGAGAGGAGTAAACCTTTCCCACGTCTCATGTCAGATCGGTATGAGTAAGTACTGGAAGTGTCCCGAGTCATTCCGTGATACGGAACTTCCGTTCTAAAATTCCTATGCTAAGATTCAGCAATATATAAATAGTACCTTTACCGATGCTTAACTTCTACAAACACTTCCTAGTCGCTCAAACTTCCAATCGGAATAGTTGCACTCAGACATGACAGATCTACAGCATCACTGAGACGATTACTCAGCGATTTTGACAGAGTATCCAAAAAATTTCGCTTACCCCAATGTGTCTTCTAGTTTTACATTAAAGAAAAGCATTACCTGTCCTCTCTATAAAACTAAATAGAAAAACAATGAGTTTATAGATTCCAGGCTCATTGCCGGGACACCAGGGCGACATCTATGTTCTACGACACGCACGCACATAGTCTCCCCACACAGGTCGCCCATGCCTAGAGGATGATTCTACAGTCATTCACAGGCCACGAACGCTTCCGCATCAGCGCGGTTCAGTTGAATGGATTCCACCCTCGCCTCACCTCACAGCCGGTGAGGCCTGACTGTGGACATGTATAACTTTTACTCATTTGTAGTTGCTTCAGCCTGACCTCGGCAAACTCCCCGAACCCGATGCAAGAGAGAACCCGAGTTCTGGCGTCACTGTACTGCCATCTCGGCTCTGGCATCCCTGTCTCCCTCGCTGGAGACCCTGGAGTCGGGCAGAAGCGTCGGAGCACCGCCTCGACCTCTCGTCGGCGTAAGCTTTCCTCGAAAAATTTTCTCTTCCGGTTTCGTCAACCAATCGATAATGCATTAATCTAGCCATCTATGCACTGCATTCCAGTGCGGATAAAGCAGTCCTCAACGAATTATCCAATCCAAATCCTTTCACTCATAATGAATGTATATTGAAAACATATGAGCTTACTTTAATTTTATTCAGGGAGATTTTGAATCTCCCGAGCGGGACGCAGAATTTCGATTTCGGGTTTATTCGTAATTCTTCCATCATTTTGCTTTCGTCACAGAAGTAAAGGGAATTTTCTTTTAGGTTTGGCCCTTGAAGCATCGACGCCTTGAGGCACCTTGATGTCTCAATCCTCAATCCTCAATCCTCCATCACATCAATCGATGATTGATGTGATGGAGGACGGATATAATGAATGATTGATGCAACAGATGTAATGTGGAGGAAAAGACGAACCAGTGACGTGAATGCTCACAGCAGTGTCTCGTTCTCGTTCTATTAAAAATGGCCTTCTAAGAATTCTCTTTCAAGGCCTTTCCACTAAAAATAGTCGGAATATTTTTTAGGGAAAAGGCCTTGAAACAATTTTTTGTCTGAAGACAAATTTTTCGTCAGAGAAACCTTCCTATTATTATTCCTATTCCTAATTATTAACAATCACGCAACATCCAGTCGGTTTCAATCAACCCGCGGATCGATCAAAATTCAAGAGGGAAATTCGAAATTCCCCGAATCCCAAAAAATCCTTGGTCATGTTGGAAATCTCTGGAGGCAATACCGTCGGCTCATTGCCTCCGCCCACCTCATCCGTTAAAGTATTTATCCACACCAAATGGGTTTCGTGTACTGGGATTTGGGATTTCCCCTTCTAAACCTGTTGAGACACACACTAAAATTCACCTTCTACACTAAATTTCACATCCGAAACAAGTATTACAACGCAAAAAGAATACAGTTTCACCAAAAGAATACAGTTTGAACGTGGAAAAATAAAATACTACGTTTCAAAATGAATGAATAAATTAATTTATTCATTCACTCTCAGTGCCAACCGGTGAAGGGCGAACACGGAGAGACACAGCCACTAAATTCATAAAGGGGGGTGGAAAGGGAGGAAGAGGAAAAGGGATGAATGGGGTGGGAGGGGAGGAATAGAAGGGATGAAAGGGGTGGGAGGGAATAAAGACCCAACGATGGGATGGGGATTTATACCTTATCAAGGTTCTCAATCTGTGCTTCGTCCGACCATGAAGTCGGAAGCGTTTTCAATGCAAAATCTTCCTTCTTTCCATGGTAATTCAGTCCACGTTATTTAAAGGTGATTTCTGCTCCCCCCCCCCCTCTCCATGGCATTCTTCCTCTTCCGTCTGCAGAGCAGCTGTCTTTTCAGTTGAGCCCCAGCTCGTATATCTAGTGTTGACAATAAACCCATTCATTCATCGGATTGGCCCTGTCGTTGTCCTGCGATGTCGGTTCGTGGGATTTGGCGTGCGACCAGATGCTAGACAGACTGTGGGAATTGCACGGGTCTGTCAATTTCCCGAATATTAGAACAAATTTGCATAACAAAATGCTGCGAATATAATTTGATGTAGTTTGGATCTTGTTCACAAGATCACACTTTCAAAGGGCTTCCATTTTCTCTCATTTATAAAAATAAAATTCATGCTCATCTTAAATATTGTACATGGCTTAGGTATTATTAAATCTTTTAAATTTTCTCCTCAAGTCACTCAAAACCTTTATGGGCATTTGTGATGAACTCAAAGAAGACTGTTCTTTTTTTTTGACACGCTTTATTGTGAAACCAGCCCTTGTGGACGCGGGTGCCCGGCCGATTGATGATATTGGCACCCACCTCACCTACAAGGAAGTTAATCAAATTTATGCAGTCGTAAGGTACAAGGACCTACTTCATCGTCGACCTGAGACAAACTTCCTGTCGATGTAACTCCATCTCCGCAGACCAGAAGAGTGAAATCCTTTCCCAGAAGCGCGGATACACGAATGTCGAAGACCGCAACCGATGACAACGTCCTGGCACGCTCGCGTGTCAGACAAAGCCGGGTGGGGAGGAATCCGATCCACGAGCTTCCCTCGACTGTACCTTCGTAGACGGTACATACGAGAAGAATGGAGGAAGAAAACGAGGAATGCGGCCGTCTGCGGATCCTCCACGTGGGGATCCTCCGAATCAAGGAAATCCATCCACTCGACAGAATTTTTCCCTTGAAAACTTTTTCTAACTTAAACTTTGACCAGGTCCGGACTCACGGCAGAAAAACTAGCGTACAACTTGGATTATTAATATGCTCGAGGCACTGTGAAGCGATCAATTTATACCTTTTCGGTAATTCGGATAACAGCGCCCCATTTTTCTGTCGATCCGTTCCCGACGTCTGTGAAGTCGAAATTCCGGCAGACGACTTACTCTCTTTTTATTTATTTATTTATTTATTATCGTGTTTCTCTTTGTGCGAAACTTGCTCCTTAAGAAACGGCGAGATTCTGTGTCATTTTCCAACAGAATCTACATCCTCTAGGGACTCAAGGATGTTAGACGGGAGACAGACTGAGAAGGGTGACGCACTAGATCCTATTTCCAAACAAAACCTGATGAGGAAGTCGTGCAAGCCTCTTGAAGAAAGCGAATTTGAATCTCGTTGGAAATCCTTGCAAGTGCAAAAATGCGAGCCCTTCTAAGGATCCTTTCAGTGCAGTTCCGGCCTTTTTTTCCCTCCTTCCCATGTGGTTGTACTCATGCAGTCATGCATGCCCTGTAAACGCATAAATACTCGTAGACGCGTGGGGAGTCGCAGACAAATAAATTTTTTTGCCGACGTCGACTGAAATATCTCTTCGCGGTTAAATTTCTCTCGAACAGGGGTCGTGCCGCATTTCTGATGAAAAACTTTGGCTGAATCGAATCGGGAACTTCACCCCTTCCCGATCCGAAACTCGATCAGGTACTTCGAGTACTCGATCTGGCACTCGATCGAAGCACAGGAAGCATTTCGGGACATGGCGGAAACGGGGGGTTACCGACCGCGACGCTTCGAACGAGTCTCCGGAATGCTCGCAGTCGCGACAGCAAGCCAGGGAAAATGTTAACGAAGGAAACTAAACTTATTTTTCAATTATCGAATAAATAAATAAATTTCTCAGGATCATCGAAGAGCGCGAGAAGGAATCAGTCGGTCATGAATGGAATCGCGAGATGAATGGAGACGCGCAGATGCATCCTCGCATCCACGTGGCTTCCCTCCTCCCCCCCATCCCCTTCTTCCCCCTTCTCCCTCTTCCCCCGCCTCCCCCATTCCCAGTCCACCTTGGGTCCCCGTGGGAACACGTCCCAAACTCCGCAACGTCCTCATCGGGTGAGAGTCCGAGCGAAACCGACCCATCGCGGTTCCGATCCGATTCTATTTTTCTTTTTTTTGTTGCAAAAACTTGTGGAAATGGCAGTAAGAAGTTTTCGATAGGAAGTCAGCCGCATGATTGAGTTTAGAGCAGATTTTCGCCATGGCATCCGTTGCCAGAGAATGGCGATTTTCTCCTCCTGAGTTTCGCAAAACGACAGTTGCTTTTTTTTTTTTTTACAAAATTGGAAAATTCTGCAGGCATGTTTTGCAAATCCGCTTTGACACGTGCTCCAAGTTTCGCCTCGCGATTCATAGCCGCGGAAACGCGTGCTGCTGGGATTGCCGCCGGAAAGGCTGCCGATCTTTGCCGATCGCTTCACACGCGCGAAAAATTTGTTTTTGACTCTTGACGCAATCTCCGCTGAGATCTTTTTCCGGTCGGCAATTTGCAGATTGCAAATGCCCGCTCTCATTCAGTATTTCTGCGTGTCGAGCCAACAATGACGTAGAGTGAATCAAGTGCGAGTAGAAGTTTACTGGGCAAAATTTTTGCCTGCCAAAAAAACAGTGCCGACAGTGGCTTCTCCCACTCCTTGTCCTCATTTGTTTATTTAATTGGCAAAATAAATAATTTGCAAAATCTCAGAGTTGCAAAATCTCAGAGTTGCAAAATCTCAGCCATCCCTCGCAAATCTCTCACCTCGGCGCAAATGCGGAAGATTGCAATATTCTGCAGAAAAATAGCACAATGGAGTTTTTTTCGAATGAGCCCGAATTGTTCGTGCTGGCTTGACGCGGATCGGATGACACGCCGACCGGGGAACACGTGCTGGCTTGAGAATTTCAGCTCACCGATAGGAGGTTCAAGCTCATCTTAAGCAACTTAAGCAAAATTTCAGGCTTAGAGTGAGCATCGTTTCATTTCATAAATTGAGTAATTTGAGTAACTCAAACTGGCTTGACTGAAAACCGGTTTATAAACCACTTTTCCGTAATAGAAGAGATAAAGCGGTTCTCCATGTATTATTGTAATATATATATATATATATACATATATTTTTATTTATATTATATATATATTTAAATATTGAAATTCTTTTATACTGTAGCCTCCAGGACTCCTTGCCTCTCTCCCTTGGGAGGACAAAAGAGGCAGCCGAGAAGAAACACTCCCACGATTTTATTTGTAAAAATGAAAATAAGATTTTAACATTTATAAATATAAAATATAAAAAATAAATAATTTTTTTTTGGCACGTCGACGAAAAAAAAATCCCAATTTCCCCGTTTCAGTTTCTCTCATTTTCCGTTCCAGATTCGTGGACTCTCGGAAGATGAGAGGGTTGGTGGTCGTCTTCCTCTGCTGCGTCGTGCCCGTTCCGGCCCAGGAATTCCCCAAAAGTGGTAATTATCAATTTCTTCTTTTATCGCCTTCGATAAGACTTAATTTCAAGGGTTTTCGGGTCGCGGAGAGTCCTTGAGCTCCCCCCCCCCCCCCCCCCCCCCCCCCCCCACTCCACTTCCACCTCCCTCACCCCCTCCGGCCTCGGAATGCCCCCTCTGACTCCCCTGCATTCTGCAGCTGCCAGGGATCATGACGTCAATCGTGACGTTCGGAGAGCCTTCTGCCAATTTCCCTCCCGGGTCACCAGCTCGCCCTTCACCTCTCTCCCCCTCCCCCTCCCCTCCCCCTCCCCCTCCTCTCCTCCTCCCCTCCCCCTTTCCCCCTTCACCTCCCTCCACCCTCTTAAATGAGCTCGCATTCCGTTCTTCCGGAAAAGCCTCTCTTTGGCTTCCGACTTCTGCGGTGTGCAGCACGTGCTACGGCGCCGAATTCCAGAAATGCGTAACACCTGTGATGTTTAAGCACACGTGTTGGAACTGTTTCCATACGAAAAGTGAGAAAAGTATTCTCTGTTGAAGCTCATCATCGGTGTAAATTACGCCCTCGATTCAACTGTACAGTCCCTGCTGAATTCCTGAGACTTTTCTGGCAACTGCCCTCGTGCTCGTAGTCACTCCCAAGTAGGGTCAACATATTTTGGACCGCCAAAAAGAGGAGGCCCAGCAGTCTGACAGAAATTTGAAGACGAAGAAGGATTACATGTTCGGAGAAAATATCCGGACGTACAGTAACCAATAACCACTTCCTCCCAGACGGAAAGCGAAGAAAGAGAACAAGTCCGGGAAAAAACCGGACGTAAGGTAAACCTACTCCCAGGCAACTGCCCTCATGCTCATATTATCGTCCAGGCAACTGCCCTCATGCTCGAGGGGAAAATCTAATGCAATGCGATGCAAAGAGGAAACTTGCCGACTTGCGCTGTGCCTTCATAACAGGTCTAATTTCCTCATTCGTTAAAGGCAGTTCATTCTAGAAAATTACAATTGACGTCAAACGAGTAGGTGGAATTTCTTTTCAAATCAGACCGGCACATTATGCATTTTCCGAAGAAGGAAAAAGCGGAGAAATTACCTTCATCCGGTTGTACTCGGTTGGTACACTTGGGTGAAACGCCCCCTCAACCAATTATCCTTCTCATGCGCTATTTGCCCCCTTCCCCCCCCCCCCCCCCCCCCCCCCCCCCCCCCCCCCCCCCCCCCCCCCC
>CAJPEV010000727.1:0-36526 GCA_905338385.1 Darwinula stevensoni | reverse complement strand
CCCCCCCCCCCCCCCCCCCCCCCCCCTTTTCCCTATCGCCCCCTCATCCCTTCGGCCTCCTTTGCAGATGAATCGTATTTCGGAATGCGAATTTCATGGATAGAAGAAAATTTCTTTCTGTCCCAATTCCGCACAAATAAATGCTCTCGTTTCAATCACTCGCTGCAAATGCCTCCGTCTACTTCTCCCGAAATTCCCACGCCAATTTTCCTCCGAGTTTCTCCACAGGTTTGCCTTCCCTTCAGTACCGATGGCCAGGGTGTCAAAAAAGATTTCAGATGATTTCAAATCAATCAAAAGATTTCAAAGATTCAACGATGCAATAAATAAAATTTTCTCTGAAAAAACAGCAAATTAGCACGCATCCGAAATCTTCAATTTTTCAATTCTGCAATTCTTCAATTTTGTAAGAGTCTCCGTCTTTCCTTTACTAAAGAAACTGCCAATTCGAGAAGTGAAACGCGAGACGCGAAAGTGTTGGCAGCCGATAAAAAAAAAACGACACGAGAAGGGTTGTCGTGCTTTGGCGCGGGGGAGATTGGCAGGGGTGAATTGGCAGGGTGTCAAAGCAAAGTGTTCGCACGGCTGACGATCAGGCTTCCGGATGTTGAACTGTTGAACCCCCTCGTTTCCGGCATGCCATTATCCTACTTCTCGACTTTTTTTTCTTTCCGAGCTGTCGCTTCCGTGGAAACGGATGCTGTGGAAACAGATTCTTGGCACATCAGTGTAACAAACAAAGGTTATTGGGAATGGAGAACCGGGGTTATGCGGTCCGTTCGTAAAAACTAAATAATAATAAATAAAAAACTTTAAAAAAAAGTCCTGTTTGGCCTATGAAACCAACCGCAAAATTCTGGGCCCTTAACTTTTTTTGTAACCATTAAAACTGCAGCAAAACTTATTTTCCGAGAATTTTAAGTGCCTAGGCCATCTGTATAGACGCAGTCTCAGCACCTCTCAGATTTATCTCATTTGGCTGCATTTTTTATGTCATGTCCTCGTAATATAATTGTGCAGTAGGGTGGTTAACAAAATTGTAAAAATAATAATCTAAGTCCTACTCCCATTCTTGTACATATCCCAAGATAGAATCGCATGACAATTTTCAACTCAATCGGTTGATATTTAGAGGTAGTGCAACAATATTCAAGTCGCAGGAAGATCGCCCTTGTAGGAGACCTACTATCTATAACGTCACCAATTATCTATAGTGTATCATCGATTTTTTTGGCTCATGCAATATCGTTTCATGCAAATTTTTCTTCCCCCCCCCCCCTATATGAATGCAAAATGAATGGAAAAAGAAGTGGCAGTGTTCCAAAGACCAGAGGTAATTCTGAAATATGGCTCATCGGACAGCCTCTGATAGAGGTTCCTGGAGATAAATTACCACCAAAGTTAAAATCACTCCAAATATTTTCTACCTCCAACAATCGAAAGAAATCCATGAAAGTGCAACAGAAGCTGTTTGAGAGGTTTTGAAATTTTGGGAATGAGCAATGATAGCAAAACTATTAGGAACAAAATGTCATAAAATTAACATAATAAAAAATGCAAATAATTTACACGAAAGCCAGGTTTTCAGCCCTAATTAACTATCTCAACATGCTGAAGTTGAAGTTGAGAGACAGAAATGAGAGAACGAGAAGACCATGACCATAAGTGCCATGAAACTTCATTTATGGTATTTGACTGAACCGTTCATAGCATTGTGCTTATTCTCGCAGTGAAGGTCGCAGAGAAAAATTATATGCGATCAAAAATTGAGAAAGCATTTCCTTTTCCTCTGCATCTATCTACCAAATCTATCTGTCTTTCAAACATTTTGAAAGATAGGAAAGCAGAAAAACAAGAAGCTTGAAATGGACTGATGCTGATGATCTAAAAACAAAACAAATGAGATTTCATGTCTCCACACTTAAAAGTCCTTTTTCGCCCCACTTTATACGGATCAATGGTTTTTACTTGAACCTCCTTCTACATGGATTGGCATTGAACAGTATATGAGTGCTGTTAGAAACATGAAGAATTTGAAGAGTTGTCAATGATTATGCTGAACGGGCAATGAAGTTCATCTTTGACTACGACCGAATCATCACCAAATATGAACAGGAACAATACGTTCTCCAAGTTGTTCAGCAGCATTGAAAAGATTTCAAAACAGGCAAAAAATCAACACTGGATCAGAAGCGTGGAGAAACTTGGCAACAATAACAATTGGCACCTGTGAACCCCTCCCCCCAATGAAGAGCTAATACTCACAAAATGTGAGAGGAATCTAGTTGACATGCCTTTTCCCTTTAGCGGTAAAAACTAAACATCCTTAGTGCGACCATTAAATACGGTCCGATTGAGCTGAATTTTTTGCACAGAAATTTATATTTGGAAGAGTACAAAGATGAGGGATTAAGATGATATAATATTCGAAGTTTAAAAAAAGCGCTTCTTGGACTACTCTATTGTGCAGTGCAGTGTCTTCAGACTTCGGGTGAGGAGGCCCCGAATTTCACGTGTTTAAGGATCGGAGAGGGAAGAAAAGAGTGGGAGTTCCTCATGAAAACGTTTACTCTGTTTCGTCTCTTCCCTCTCCAGCCCTTCTGTTATTGCTCAAAAAAAAATAACGAAACTGACTTCTCCTCTCCAAGGTGCGACATGATGTCATTTTGCAGACGGGAACATTGCAAAAAAAATGCAGTAGGATCTTTGGAAGCAAAAGAGACACGACTGTGAAGGACCGCTGAAACCGTTGCCCCCCGAAACGTAGAAAATAAAAATGTATTATCGAACTTTCAACTCTTTACACGAACGACACAAACTCAAAAACTTTCATGAATAAAATTATATAGTTTTTTTCTGCGTGATAAAAACAGACAAATCTAGCAATCCTTTAGTGGGTCTTAGGAAGCCTCAAGCAGGACGCGTTTTCTTAGGGAGCGCATAAAAGGATGGCTGGATAGGCAGGGAGGGACCATAGAGCGCATAAAAGGATGGCTGGAGAGGCGGGGAGAGACCATAGAGCCCATAAAAGGATGGCTGGAGAGGCAGCGAGAGACCATAGAGCGCATAAAAGAATGGCAAGAGGCAATGATGGACAGTCCTAACCTGTCCCATTGACGGATCCAAACTGCGCCCGTCCATCACCGGTTTCCATAGGAAGATTCCGATTTAGATTTCCGGCACGCGAAATGCACTATGCATTCCCCAGATGAAGAGATGACACGTATGGAAGGGGCTATTCCGACACGAGACTTCAAATGGGTTCGGCGACCTGGAATGCGAGGCTGAATTAACGAACTTTTAATTTTTGTCTCTGTTCTCATGCGTCCGATTGCTTTTGGTTCGACTCGTCCGTGACGCTGCGACCGGATTTTTGAAGCCCCGAATGCCTATTCCTATTGGTTGAGCCGAAAATTGATTTCACCCCGAATTTCATCCCGAAAACCGGGATGAATTCTCGAATCCGCAATAAGGACCGTGAAAGTCGTCTTGAAAGCCGAATTTCCAAATGAGCAACGTTTGTACCTGCTTGCTACAGAAAGAAACAAGGAGGTATGACCGGAAAATGAACTGCAAACAGTTAAAAAACGATTTACTGTCGGTTTACAAATCTCCATTATTTTAAATCTTCTCCCTACAGCAGTGGTGCCCAACCAGTGGCCCGCGGGCGAAAAGTGGCCCTCTAGGTGTTTGCAAGTGGCCCTAACCCACAATACACTCAGATTTCCCTAAAATGTTGTCATACAATACTAGTGACTTAATGTGGCCCACGATGGTTGTGTTAGTGAGATATGTGGCCCCCTAGCCGAAAAGGTTGGGCACCACTGCCTTACAGCATGTCCTCGCCCCATAGCATGTCCTCTCCCCACACCACTCCCCACGCACCGTGTTTGAATCTCTTTTTTGTACATTCGATAGAATAATGTTCCTGATTGCCTGATCGTTTTTAACGCCCGGCTTAAGATCCGAAATGGGATTTTAAGCCGAAGATGGGTTTGGGGGTGAAGTTCTTTTATTTCCTGGATTTCCTCTTGATATTTCAGTCCGCTGTTGGGACAATTTGAAACATTTTTCGCGAATTTTCTCATCAAGGTTTTCCGACGGGAAAATCGATATTCTTGGGGTTCGATCTTGGTCTCTTGGTGTTCGATCGCGGATGCGAATGTTTAAACAAAAGCCGAAGGGCAAGATGAAAAAGAAAAGGCTGAGACTAGCTTTTTTGCTCGGTTGTTTTCACATTTCCTTTCGAGAAAAATTCCATCGCAGAGCTGAATCAGAGCACGGGTCGCACGTGCCAACCTCTCATGACGCTCGACTTCGTTCATGGCATTGTGCATAATAATAGCGATGAGCCCGGTCGGCCTACTTTAATGGAGACGCCAACCTCGGTTCACCGCCCATTAACCCCACGCTAAATTACGTTCTGAAACGGTCGGCCTAGCAGCTGCCTTGGCGAACTCTTTCAGCCGAACCGCTGAGCCGCTGAGCCACGTCAAGAATGAGCAGGACGGTCGAGAAACGTTAGAAAAAATGATGTGATGCAGCCATGTCATCGGCAACTTATTGATGTAAGTCGTCCTCTAACCAATTTCTGGGGCAGTCGTATCGCAAGTGCCACCAGTCCATCGTGCGAATTCAGGGACGAAAAATCCATAGACTTAAGACTCTTCACCGAGTTTCTCCGGACATTAAGATGTTCGGGATTCTTTGCATACTTCTCACGTCGTTCCTGTCTCGAGCGAAGTGAGTTACGACTCGTTGGCTTTAGCGACTGTGGGCAGATGGCAGCACTGAGGCGAAAAGGGAATCGGTCGGCCCGTCGAAGATCAGGGCACTCGCTGTCATTTCTGGCGATGAGGAAGAAAACCATTTCAAGCTTACCTCGAAGCTAGGATCTCGACAAAAAATTAACGAATACCCATTCGTTAATTTTTTTCATTCTGCAGTTTGGTCTATAAATACAGTCTAATTCTGTTATAACGAAACCTTGTTATAACGACGAAAGCGCCAGGTCCCGGCGTAGAGCCCATAAGGCACGTTACATTTTACCTCGGTTATAGCGAACTCGGTTATAACGAAGTCCATTGAAGGTTCCACAGACGAAATCGACAACGTTCATGTCCCTAATCCGTCATTCTTAACTGAAATTTCCGTCATCAGAAAAATTAGCGTTGGCGAGCCATAGCTTTATATTTCCTGGATTCGGTATTCCTTGAGAATCATGTGGGTGTGGCTGGAGCAATGTTAGGGAGGGATAATCCCCAGTAACTAAGATCACCTTATCTTCAGTCGTCATTTGCATTTCTCCAACATGGCCAATTGAAAACGAAAGAGGCAAGCCTTCACGATTGAAAGGAAGGTGTGCTTGATTAGTTTAATAGAAAGAGCTCGAAGTAAAGCTAACGTCGCTCGCGAACATGGACATCTGTTCATCTGTTTCCACAATATGGGAAAATCGTGACAGCTTCATCCGTGCTTACGAGAATGTCACAGATCTGTCGAGATGACATCGACGAAACCTTGCTAAAGTATAAAGCAGTTCAAGGTCCAAAGAAGTGCGAACATCACGATTAGTGGGTCAATCTTGAAACTGAAGCTAGTGCAGTATGATCAATGTAAAGTGGAGTTGTAACGTTATATAGCATTAATTTTGAAAACAGGAAAACGGAATGCTAATAAAGGCAATCTCGGTTATAACGAACCGCAGTTGTAACGACGGTTTTTACCTGGTCCCTTCGAAGACGTTATAACCGAGTTCGACTGTGTCTGGAATATTTCCAAAATTTTTCATTTTCAAGAAGCGATGAACAGGAAGCCAGAAAAGACGACGGTCTGCATCTCTGATTTTCCTCCTTCTTTGTCTCCTTGAAACTCTCCCTTCCCAGTCGGCACTCGAAGGAGTCCGAAGACTCAAGCGAAGGGAATCGGATATGAAAGGCACGCGAATGGCCAGGGGAGTTCCACGGGTCAGAGCAACTTCATCACTCAAAGTCTTCACCCCTCTGCCTTCCCCACAATTTTCATCTCAACCTCCATCCTTCTTTTCATTCTTCATTTCCTTCCTCTCCTCTTCCTCCCTTTCCTCTTCCTCCCTCTTCTCTTCCTCCGTTTTCCCTTCCTCCCTTTCCTTTTTCTCCCTCTCGTTTTCCTATTCACGTTATTATGCGCCGCGAGTCCAGTTCTCTCGACTCGTTTCCGTCGAGGATTTGGTGTCGGGGCGAAGGGTGCTCACAGCTTCTCGCGTCATGCGATCTCGTTCGACATCGCGCTTTTCACCCACATGGTGTTGCTTATCGGCAGCCAGATGCTCCCAATACCGGCACTAAAATCTATAAGCTTCCTTTCGAGATAATGGAATCCCCCTCCATCGAAAAGGCGATAAATATTCCTTTGCGTACTCGACTGGAAAGCTTTGCAATTTAAAGTGCAGGAGCGGAAGAAGATGTAAGGTCAGCGCCCCGATACGAGAGGGAGGAAGGGGGGAAAGGTTCTAAATTTCCCCGAAAGAACTCGGAGCATGAACAGAAGGCTTATCGGAGAAGGAATGGGGTAGAAAAGGGACACGAGGACTCCCACACATGGGTGGAAAGTCGGAAACGCCCGCCGAGATATGCAGCCGCGATAACGTGATATATATGCGGCGCTTATCTTCCTCGCGGGGCCGTAAATGGCTTCTAATTCCCCCTTCCTCGTTCAGGCAGCCTTTCCTGCTGGGAAAGGGGAAAATAAAAAAATCTCCGCCTCAAAGAAACGGGAGTTCTTCATGGGAGAATGGTGATGGACCTGGCCGATAGTTGGTCCAGTCCTCGCCAATAGCTGGTCCAGTCCGTTCCGATGCTTGTTTCAGTTCTCAGCCTTTTTTTTTTAATCCGACGGAAGAATGTAGCGACTCAACTTGCAATTTTTTTTCCATCGCTGCCCCGCTTCGATTTCCAAAATTTTTGAAACTCTGGAGAGTAATAAAAAAAGAAGAAACTGATGAGACCTTGTCGACACGTCCTTTGCAGAACTGATGAGAGTAATGTGTACATTGAACACTCGTTAATCCTACAGGAAATTCTATCCGAATTAACGAAATTGCTTCAACTTATTCGGCTTTATTTTCCATGAGAATGGGACTCAGACTCAATTCTTTCAACCAGTCACGTCGAAGAAATTCAAACTTTTAATTTCTTGCTGTTGATTTCGACATTTTTCTCTTTTCAAGAATTTTAAATTTAATCATTTAATGCATGAATTTTTCTTTTTCGCTAAAAATTTTTTTGTAGGTTTTACTTAGGTCCTAGAACAAGGGAAAAGTAGACAAAAAAATTAATCCCTCAAATTTATAAGTAGCTAGCCCGAAAATTTTATTGTAGCACACTTGCCACAGAAAAAATTCTGAGAGTTCTAACCCACGCTGCAGGGAGGCTAGAGAACTCTGTCGGTCGATCAACATTCGTACCGGGTGTCGCACATAGATAGCCCCCCCCCCCCACAGCCTAAGCTATAGGAGCTAGGAAAACATTTTTGACATATTTGGAATCCTTGTTCAATTTTGAATCAATTCCATTCCATTTTGTTTTCTTCTGATGTCATATGATGGTGAAGAACTTAAATTCATTGATCGCATCCGTGCAATTACGTTTCGAGCTCATGCTGCCAGAGCTGAATTCGTTACCCGTTCATGGGTTCCGAAAAATATTAAACGTTTAGCTTCCGTCTGATGAAGCCCTATTTTTCAAAGCTTTGATCACACTGCAATTGCTGTAAGACTTAGGGACTGATTTTTTTTTTGGGAAATGCGGAATGGACAGGAAACTCTCCTGATCTGAATGCGGCTGAGAACATTGGGGTTATCCTGAAGACGGAGTTGAGGTTCATGCACATGGAGGGCAAGCAGAATGGATTCTCCCGGGAAGCCTTGCAAAGCGACATCACCAGGGGGTTGAAGGACGTGGAAGATGACACCGAACTCTTTAAGCGCCTCTTTTCATCTTACCCCGCTCGTATTAAAGCTTTAAGAGACAGAGGCAGGGTGCATACAAATTATGAGAAGTACTGTTTAAATTCGAAAGTGAATGCTCTTTCTCATATGTGAGTTTTTTTCATTGCTCCGATAGTTTAGGCTGTGGAAGGAGGAGCTATCTATGTGCAACATCCGGTACATACCTCAAGGGAAAATTAAATGTAAAAATACAGATGAACCTGGACCCTAGATTAATAGAGTTGAAAATAATTGCACCAACAACGTCAGACTGTCACTCGACAAAGCCAAGTGTTTTTCACTTGCTTGCTACCAGGAGTGTAGGGCACCTAGCGACCGCTGGGGTACAAGATACTAGGACTGGACTGTCGCACATCTGCTACGAACTGACTTACCACCAGAACTCCCCACCTACGCATTCGAAAAATTTTCATTTGCAATGCAGCATATCTGCTACAACATGCATTAAAGGGTCAATTTAGGTGGGATACTTGTCTTAGCTTTAACGATCGACATCATCGAAAGACAACACAGCAATAAATAAGGGCATCACTTCAGAGTCTCGGTGACGAGAGCTATTCCCATCACCTTAGAGCAATCCCCATCACTTGATTCCAGGAAGAGGGGGAGATGAACTTCAGGAAAGGGATCCAGGCAATTCAAGAGCGAAAATATAAAAAAGGAATTTAAATTTAAAGTATTATTTTAAGCACGGGTTTCTTTATTGATAAACTCAACAGGACTCATTCAGAACCCGTTATGAATTTATTTAAATTAATTTCATTTCGTGTATTACACCCTAAGTATTATCTCTTTCATTCCTGGAGTTAATGAAGGAAGAATGACCGGGAACAAGCATGGTTTTCCTGTCCATTCATCCGGCTAAGTCCGGATTAACGGGAAGAAAGAGGGATAAAGGAACGGGAATCCCTTTTGAACGGGAATCCACTTTTTATGCATTTATTTGTATTTTTGATGCATTTTGAAAATTCAAAACTGCAATATGTGAACCCAGCCGACACTCGCGAAAATGCTAAAATCCGGTCCTTCTCGATTCGCAAACCGATGATCGATTTGCGTGCAGATTCGACGCATAGAGACTGCAGTTTTTCGGGCAGGCGATACGGGATCGGGGAAGTGTGGCATCCGGCCCTCGAAGGCCAACGGGCCTTCTGCGTCTCCTGCACCTGCCTTCCCGTAACGGACGATTCCTTTCCTCTTGGCGTAGAAACGTGCAAAAATAAAAACGTGCAAAAAAATTTCATCGTTTTCCTCATCTTAGGGAATGCAGATAAATTGCACGAGCGAGTCCTGCGAGGAGCTGTGCAGGCCTGGCTTTGCCAAAGAAGAGTGCTGCAAGCACTGTCATCCTCAGCCCCTAGCACAAGGTGCGTGCAAAAAAAAAATTGCGGAAAAATTTATTTTGCAAATTTTTTAAAGCGAGTCTGCAGCGATTGAGAATGTCTTTCAGGGCAAATGAAATTAGATGCTGATGAAATTAGAAAACTAATTTACCGCGTTTAGGTGCAGTTTTTCTGCACATGCAGTTGCCAAATATCTGCTGCAAAATATCAATACACCGAAGAGAGAGAGAGAGAGAGAGGGACTCGTGCCAATAAATCAGGCGAAAATCACGGTGACAAAATTCCCAATTTGAATTTAGCTTAAATAAACTGACAATCGAAATTGGCTGAACGTTCTGCAAGGATTTATTCACAGGCAATTGAGATCCGTTCCCTCACGCAAGAATCGAAGACAACGCTAAATATTGGCGCATTCCGGCAAAAACAGAAAGGATATTCAGATGAACAATAAAAAAAGGGGGTTTTGCAAAAGTTTGCATGGAAAAGGAAATTCTGCAGTTTCCTTGCCTCCTTTCTCCATGCAAACTCGTGCATGGATTTTTTCCTCGGAGGTACGTGGAAAGGTCATTGACCTCGCGGGATGATTGCGGGAGACCCGTGTTAACCTTGAGGTGGGAGAACCCAAGAGACGCGCTAGACAAATCGGCGCTGGCTGCGAGCTTCATTTTTTTCCAAGCCTTTTTTTGCATTCGTCTCACTCTGCCGAAATTGACTCAGGGCCAGGATCTAAATTCGGCGAGGGAGAAGAGAGAATCTCGTGGTGACAGATTTCTCACGCCGTGTTCTTCCTCCTCCTCATTTGCACGCCCACGCAAATCTTCGGAAGGGAATTTATTTAACGATTTTGCAGCCACGATGGACTGCAGATTGCAAAAGACCGACTCTGTAAAATAGCCCGATGACTCTCTGCTTTACGGCGCAAAACTTGCGTCCACGGTTGTGGCAATGGCATGGCTCCAAACTTCTCCAAATTACCACCGCAATTCGCAAAAGCGACACGCCTGACATCCTCCTGGTTTTCGAAAAATTTATTGCGAGAGAAAATTAATAACGGTATAGATTTGAAATCGGCGATAGGTGCGGAGAGGCTGGATGTCCTCGATTCGCGGCGACCACGGAGGATCCGCACTTGGAGGATCCGCAGACGCTCGCATTCTTCTTTCTTCCTCCATTCAATTCGCATATACCGTCTATGAAGGTGCAGTCAAGGGAGGCTCGTGGACTGGAGTCAGCACAGCTTCTCTTATTACTTCTTGTGCTTTCTTTCGGTGGGATTCTTTCGCTAGCATAGAGCATCTTCGAACTCGAATTTAAGTTAGACAAACATCGGCAGTAGGGAAATTACGGCAATATTGCGCTGATGCGCAATATTGCCGAAACAGGGTCACGTCGATCGCAATCCATTTCATGACTTCTTTATTTTCGCCAGAGAAAATTATTTGTCCTCGCTGACGTCGTAATTTTCACCGCATCTCCGGCTCGTCGGACATTCCAGCAGACCGTGCTGCGCGACGAAAGTGCCTTAATTTGCGGGGAGACGGGGGCCGACGACCCAAGGGGGGGAAAGTATTTATTTCGGCAGGAAAATCTGGCAAGGAAAGTGCGGGAGGGAGACGCGAATCAGTCAGAAGGGGAGACAAAACAAAGCTGACGATGAGAGGAGGGACCACACCTGTTTCCCGTTATTGCGTGTCGTTCGGTGGTGACGGGTCGTTCGGGGATGACGTGTCGTCCTCACCTGTGACATTGACTTGAAAGTCGTTATTGTTTTGCGCCAGCAGGAAAAATAATATTTAAAAAAAGGGCGCGACATGGAATTATTGGCAAAAAAAAGGAACGCCGAGAAGTATGCACGATGCATCGGTTCGATGCATCGTGTTCGATGCGTCCCATCATATCAAACTGATGCGGGCCAAGCACCGCGATTTACCTGCGAGGCTGGAACATTCGATGGAATTTCCTTCTACATGGCTTCGCTCTCAGGAGGGGAAAAGGAGAGGATTTCAGAGACTCAATCCCTCACAAGTTCTCTTTCCATCGCATTTGTACGACCTCGAACCTTTCCTGGAATTTCCCATGAAAATTTCCAGTTCCACGCTTTGTTAAGGAACACCTTATGGTTCCTCGCTTCCGGCGATTAGAGAGACTCCCCCACATCCTTAAATCGATAAGTTAGAGGTTTTCTCTCTTAATATTCGTTCCACGCCCCTGAAGCAGATGTAATTGAAACGGAAACGGATTTCATTGAGCTTGTGCTTTGAGCTTGTGCGCTTGATTTATGCCACCTCTTGTTGCTGCCCTTTTTTTGCAGTTCAGGGCGCCAGTGTGCAGCTTTACATTTTGCATAGATGCGATTTTCATTTTGCGGATTCGGAAGCCCATTGAGACTTTCCTGCGAGGGAAACCGAAAAATGGGTTCGTACAAAGCAACGGAGTTGGCCCTTTTAAGCATTTCATGGTCGTGTCCACTTCTATGATGATATCAGAGGAATTTGAAAAAAATCAAAGTTTGGAAGCAAAATGAATGCATTTTATCATGATTTTGCTGGCTTCCTTCCAATGTGCATCCTCTTCAAATTTTCTCTCTTTTTTTTTTCAACACCCAGTCTCTGAGAGAACTACAATACGGCAGCTAAATGGCTTCCAGCCCCCCAAACCCGGAATTTGATGCATTAAAACGAAATTCAGAAAATTCCCCGTTTCTTCCCTTCTGAATTGGTGCAAGAATCACAGGATTTAGAAGCAAAGCAATGGCGTGGTTTAGGATGGAAAAAATGCGAGAAAAACGTGTTGCAATGGTCATTCATCGACTGGCATGTTTTCCCATGGGACAGGAGACAGAAGGCGATGAAAGGGCGTGTCAGCTCCTTCTGGTTTCTTTTTGCTTTTTAGATGGTCCTTCTTCCCCCCCTCCCCCCAAAAAAAAAATAATAATAATAATAAAGAAAAGAAAATATGTTGGAATTGTAGCATGAGGGAATTGATGCAGCCGAAAGGATCGAGATATGCAAAATGAGGTGGGTATCACCGATATTGTAATTTCCCCGGAATTTTCTCATCTTGCCCTGTTTTACAAAATTTGCAAAATTCGCTGTAAATTTTAGCTCCGTAAATTCGCTGTGGTTCTCTCAGAGACGAAGTGCAGAGTGACTCGATCGATGGGCCACGAAGCAGCTTAGATTCAGCTAGTTTGCCTTTCTCGCCTCCGAAAGTTTTCATTCCATCTCGCCACGTGGACCGAAGGAGAAGGGAATCGGATTAGCAAGTCTTTGACCCACTTTTCCATCCCCTTCCCGCGACTTCGGACTAATTCCGGAGACAAACTCGTTCCATCTCGATGAGCTCGGCGCGAAAATTGTTAAGCGCGTGCAGAACCGTCTTAATGACCGGCGGCCACATGTGGCGGGATGGCACAAATAAGGAAGGCCTTCCTCCCTTTTTGGTAAACCGCTTATAGACCTCTCTCCCTCTCTCTTACTTCTCTGACGGTAAATTAAACATATTGGAAAAATATGTGTGTTGCATGCGGATGGAGACTTTTTAAAGGCACTTCTAGGACTTTCAGGACTTAAAGGGATTTTTAAAGGGCTTCCCCCGCTTATCCTTTCCCAGTTCCTTATGACTTATGCCCTTCCAACGCGATTTCAGTCGTGAGGCATGGACTTCGAGATGTTTCGATTAGGACTTTGGCTCTCATTCTTTAATAGCTTTCACTGAGGAGAAATGAAATAATGAATCACAAGTGATAATGAAAATTAGATAATTAGATAAAAATAAACAGCGAACAAGATTGTATGAACATAAACATAAACATAAATGATAAATAATCACGGAAAAATGAAAAAACGAATGAACGGGGAACTAAAAAGAATGAATCGGTAAAATATATATAAA
Organism: Darwinula stevensoni; assembly: GCA_905338385.1. Classification (NCBI taxonomy): domain Eukaryota; kingdom Metazoa; phylum Arthropoda; class Ostracoda; order Podocopida; family Darwinulidae; genus Darwinula; species Darwinula stevensoni. The sequence continues at coordinate 23,302 of CAJPEV010000727.1, read as the reverse complement.
TTCACATGAGGGTAAAAACCGAAGGAATAGAGTGAATTTGGAGTTTTAAGTCGCAGAATTGCCTTTCCCCGTTGCAGGGCTGACGTCTGGCGGCGAGGAGGGCCCCTCGTGCAAGCACAACGGGAGAACGTACCGGTCTGGGGAGTACTTCACGTCCAACACAACGGGGCTCACGCCCTCTGGCAGGGGGGAGTGCGTCTCCTGCACCTGCGAGGTCGGTATTGATTCGAGTACCGGATCCGTCAGTACTCGGATTTTTTGCTTTTTTTCCGACCGGTTTGTCGTGAAATTCTCGGGCGATTTTTGGCGATAGATAGGTTGATGAGCGTCACATTAAATATGCACAAGATGAATACATAAAATAAATAAAGTAAAATAATTATTAATAAATAATAATTGAAATGAAATACAGATGAATGAATAAATAAATAAAATAAAATATGAATGAATGAATATAAATAAATAAATAAATCAAGTAAAATATATAAAAGTATAAAGGTGAATGAGCAAGACAAATAAACGGAGTATAGTATTTTAGGTAAAATGTGATTGTTGCCCATCTGCAGTGGGGGCTCGTGATGTGCAAGCTGAAGAAGTGTCTGGGACAGGGGAACTGCAAGAGCCTCTCGCGGGAACCAGGCGACTGCTGCCCCGCCTGTCCAGGTATGCTTAAGACGCTTTCAAAAACTCGTGTTTATTCGGAGAGGAATGGTTAGCATAAATATATACCAGGTGGCCCAGAAAAGGGCACTCTTTTCAATGCGCATTTTAGGTGTGATGCTTTCATTTATATTTTTCCCCGATTACATGTAATGGAAAGAAGACTTAGCTAAAAAAAATGCTTTGATTAGACTTGAAATATCTTGAAGGGAAAAAATATCGAATTTCAGTTGCAAAAAAATTGTGGGTTTTTTACTTTTTAAATCTAAGTTATTATTTTCATTAAAAATGTCATTGTTATTTTCATTTTCATTATTTTTGTTTATTTATTTTTTATTTGTGGGAGATTGTTTGAGATCCGAGAATCCGCCGAGACCCGCTGATGAAAAGTGGGATTTTCAATCTCGAATGAAGAGACCCTCGAGGTGTCCTCGAGGCACTCTCGAGGTGGCCCTGTTCTCATCCTTCTTATGTGAAGTTCCAGGAAAAGCACTTTAATTTGTGTGGGCAGGCATTTCATCTCTCAAATGCGACGATACAACTTTTTTCGTTGCCGCACTTCATGACGTCAATTCTTGACGTAAAGAAGCAGAATCACTGTAAAATCTATTTTTTTTTTTGGTTTAAAAAACCAAGCAAGTAAATTCCTAGAGTGAAGCGGAAATAAGTTAAAACTTCGGTGAAGAGAGCGAGACAGCCGAACGTCGACAGGGGCATTGTAAGAAACGGCAATGCCGAATGATCGCCGAATTCTGCATACTTTTGAGCCTGGCTGCCACCTCTTCCGCTGAAATTTTATTTTAAAAAATCGGTAGAGGACAAAAGTCGATGAAAAGAACCCGAAGAACTTCCGTCGCACCCATCGCATGACGCCCTTCGCATCTACACGGATTCGCGACAACGTAGAGCCCTCTCCCGCGACGGAAGAGGGGAGAGGGCTCCATGCGGGAAATACAAGAAAATACAGGTACTTCTGTTTCGTGAATGCCAATTTCGGGACGCAGAGGCCCAATGCTTCAAGAAAATGAATTTTTGCATCTTAAACTTCTCGCGAGAATAGGAAACTTTGAAAATACCTGTAATAAAATAGTGAAATTCGGCCTCCATCGCTCCATTCTCATGCCTATCTTCAAATTCCTAACCGGCTTCGACCCACGTACGGAACGCGGTCGGCCAGCGTGCTTCCTGTCAGCGACAGCCCAATTCTTACGATAACGAAGCCCCTCTTGTATTCATTTGACTGGAGTCTTCGAAAGAAGCTTCCCGGGTTCTGGCAATTCTTGAATATAAATATATAAATACATTTTATACACATTTATACACGTTGCTTGACCGATGATAGGTTGAGTTGCGCATGATTTTAATTATTTGGACTTGAAAATTGTATGAGATACTATAACTCACTCTGCATACCAGGAATGTCAGCATCCCAGGAATGTCGGTTTCCCAAGAATGTCGGTTTCCCTACCGTAATTGAATTTTTTCCAATTACTTTCGCGCCGACTCTCTCGCTTCGCCTTCGCGACGAGCATTTTAAACCAACGCCGACCGTAATGGAAGCAGACGAAAGCCAAGAGAGAAAAAAAAAGGTGCGTGACGTCACTAGCATGACGTCACGACCGACCCAAATGGCCCTGGAACCCGATCTGGTCTCGAGTCAACATCCAGTTGATGATGGATGACGGAATGAACGGGGAAAGAATGGAGAATGAATGGGGAAGGTCAAAGGTTCGCGAGCCATTCAATGCATTTTTTTTTGTCAATGAATTTTTTTGTGAATGAAATCCGGTGAGTGCAGGGAATCCCCGTTCAGCTTCGTCTTTATCCTTTGTGCGAACTTTTTTTTTGTAGTGAAGTTTTAGAAGATGAAATCTGGAGCAAGGAGTCCATCGTGAGTTTCGTCACGTTCTTCGCAAGAAGTCTTGAGAATTCTTCATGAATCCGGCAGGAAACAAATGGAAAATGAGATTAAATTTGTCTCGCTTTCGTTTCATGCATTTAAATGTTTTTGCCCGGAGCTTTTGAGTATTTCTTCTTTTGAAGAATATTTATCGTTTCTTTTATTTGAAAATAATTGCTTGCTCCTGGATTCAAATTATGCAAAGGATTATTCGATTTATTTCGATTCTTCAGATTTTTCTGATTCGGATTATCCCATCCGGATTTATTTGATAGAGAAGGGTGGATAAATCCGCTGAAGCAAGTGAAATCAGCGAATGACAGCGAAACTTTTCCTTGCTCTTCAAGAAAAAGACAGAAATTAGTAAAAATTTTGCCACCTAAGCTTTTGCATTTCGTTTTCCATTCCGCATTTGCGTTCTCATTGCCCTTGGATTCCGTTTTCGTCTTTGTTTCTCAGTTTTCTTTTCGGAATTTCTGCATAAAAAATCACGACGTGCATTGGATTCGACTCCGAAGTACAAACTCGGCAGAAGTCGGACGAGGAATGTGTTGCGAGGGAATCAGCTGATCATCGGCTCCACGTGTCCCGCACATGTGTCCCACGTGTCTTCCACGTGTCTTGTGGTTTCCAGCTCATCTCGAAAGCGATGCGTAAACTCTCTAATACGTAATCCGAGGATTAGGGCGCTTTGAATCCCTTTGAAGTGTTTTGCATCGTTTTGTGCATGTCCAAGGTTTTCCTGATTATAACCTGAAATCGGTGGCGAGAGCTCGGGTTCCCAAGGTCAATCATGTCCTTTAAATGATTTTCGGTCTATCCAGGCGCGAAAAAATAATTAAATGTTGCAACACTGCTTCAAACAATCACTGGATATTCCAGTTTGAAATATTAAGAAAGAAACAGTGTGTAAAAAGTGACAGTATTTTGCTCTAACTATTTAAATTCATTTCCCTTTTACCTGATTCAAGCCGCGTGAACCCTTTGCATCAAATCTCACTTCTCTTTGACCTCACTTCATCCCATTTTTTAAGGGTCAAAAATGTCCCACCAAATATATATTTCAACCGATTCAAAGGCAAATCACTCTCTTTTTTTGCTTTATCCAGATCAAAGGTTTCCAGAGGATGAGGCCCCGTTGGTGACGTTCGCGAGGACGACGCCCAAGTCCAGGGAATTCGGCAAGGACTGCACTTACGACAGCGACAGGTACCTGCAAAAAGTCGAAATTCCGCCGCGATTCTCGTCCTTGCAATTATTCCGGCCTAATTGCCGTTCGCTTCGTTTTTCTGCGAGCATCATTGGCGATAAACGTCATCGTGTCGAAAATCCACTGCTTGGAGCTTTATCAGATACTCCCACAACTCACGACATCGAATGACTCGACGAACGTGTTGCTTCCAAAAATTTTAATATTCACTGAAAATTAAATAATGAACAAGAAGAGAGCTTCCAGATACATAATTTACTTTTATTCATAAGCATAGAGTAGAGTAATAAGAAACAGAATGGATGATGACCTTCCTTTGTCCCTTACGCAGAGGAGCTCCACCCACACTCTCTCCACCTACACTCTCTCCACCTACACTCTCTCCACCTACACTCTCTCCACCTACACTCTCTCCACCCACACCCCTCCACCCACACCCCTCCACCCACCTTCTTTTAGATTGAAGTTGTCGCTGAAGCCATGACTGGCATGGTAACAATTTGATAAGTTTTAAACTCGCTCGCACTTCAATGCTCCATCTAATACGAGGTTAATTACTTTTCGAGTTTTTTTGTATTTTTGCCTCTTGAAATGCTCATGCCGAAAACCCTCTATTCCCAATTCCCTCCCTCTTGCAGGCACTACAAACACGGCGCTCGGTGGAATCCCTCGATGGGGCCGTTCGGCATCATGGCGTGCGTTGTCTGTTCGTGCGCGAACGGCGTTATCTCCTGCCGTCGCCTGAAATGCCCCTCCACCCGATGCGAACGCCCTCTCGTCTACCTCCCTGGCATGTGCTGCCCCGCATGCCCCAAGGACGGTCAGTCCTTAACGAATCATTTATAATATTAACTTTATTTACATATTATTATTTGCCTGCGAATTACATATACATTATTATATATTTATATGAATTACATATCCATCTCTATAAGCAAGGATCTCTGTCTGTCTCTGTCCATCTGACGCTATGCATTTGCCTGTCCCACCCAAACCGGCTTTTGAGCCGATCAGGCAGAGATTGGTTTGGGTGGGACAGGCACCATTGGTATTTCCTTTTCGCTATATATATATTATATATATAATTTACCTGCGCCTATTATATGTAACGCTCAGCGGAAACCAAAAGCCCTCCCTTTGGGCGAAGTCTTTTGGTTTCCGCTGAGTTTGGCTGAAATGGCTTCGGCAAACTTGAGCCTCTTGCCCCATGACTTCCGACTAAGAAGACTTGTGTGACCCTTAATAATGGACTGATTGATTGCAGAGGAGGCGGCGGTGGGAGGGAAGGAGCTGCAGGCGTCCGACCGCTTCTGCATCCCCCGGGCGGCGCCCTTCCTCGTCTACAAGGCCCTCACGCACGGAGAGGACGGACGCGTCACCGTGCAGGTGCGTGCGACGTTCGCTTGCGGCTGCTGGAGTTCATGCGTGACGTTAATGTTGCCTGATAAAATATGTCATTTAATATGGTATTTTATGGTTTCCCTTAATGCAAATATTAAGGAAACGACCGTTTGCTAGGTTTTGCCTTTTCTTCCAGATCTTTTCAAAGCAAAAAATTTTTCATGGGAAAATTTTTTAAAAGTGCAACTTGCATCTTCTTGCTATTGCTGCCACAAATAAAAAAGAATCGTAATTAAATATTAAACATTGAATCTGAATTACATAATTTCGGATACAGCTTGAGAATAGGGAAAACTGACGTCAGACTTTCTCTCCAGTTCTTCTTCCGACCGGGAGAGCCCGGAATAGAAGGAAAATCCATCGAGGAACACATCTGGGGATTCTCGGACCGAGGGATCGAGTCCTTCAACACCAAGGATCTCACCGAGGCCCAGTTCCAGGGATTCAACAAGGTCTTCGTGCTCGGTGCCACGTCAAAACGTCAGTTTCCAGGGTTTTTTTTTAAAGGAAGTTTGTGAAATTTCATTAAAACTTTTAGAAAACCTTTCAAGTTCTTAGTAAGAAGAAAAAAACTTTTATTATTTTTAACTCATGAATATTATTCATGACTTTCATTTATATTCAATACTTTCAGCAATTTCAAATCAATATTTTGCCGCCTAATTGTGGAGTTCCACTCGTGCCTTACAGCTCACCGGGTTGCATATCTGTAAGGATAATCACAATCACTGGCGTGTTTCCATGCAAGTACGCAACCCGGTGGGACTTGCAGCATTAGCCGAACTCCACATACAGGCGGCAAAATATTTCCTTTGTTCCGTTTAATTACGAACACCCTGTATATTGTCAGTAGCATATAATTGTATTTCAGCAATCTTATATACAGGGTGGTCATAAAGTCCCAATCTATTTTATTTGAAAAACTCAAAATTCTTACAAAAATGCATAATGTGCCCTTCACATTGTCAATAAGGAAAAAAATGGTAATAGTAAATTAAAAATCAGTTATTAAACATTTTTTAAATCGACGCTTCACATGATCACCTTCCAAATCGATACATAACTTTGATCTTGAAGCCCAAATTTCATTTCGCAAACATTGTGCGAGATTATCTAATGAGAAGTTCACGAACCATTGAATTGGCCGAGGATCGAACAGAATGTTGGCTTCAGGACAACCTGACCTAACTCCCTTTGACTCTGTTGCATGGAGGTACATTAAGTCAAAGGTTTACAGCACAAAGGTTCTCAATGTTGAAGATTCAAGAGATCGTATCTATGCTGCTGTTAACACTGTAACCCCTGACATACTGAACATCCTGAATGTACAGGGAAACAACGCATCGATTGCAGTTATGTGTCGATTAGGAAGGTGATCATGTGAAACGTCGATTTAAAAATGTTAATAGCTGATTTTTAATTTACTATTACTAGTTTTATTTAGTTCCTTATTGACAATGTGAAGCGCACATTATGCATTTTTGCAAGAATTTTGAGTTTTTCAATAAAATAGATTGGTACTTTATGACCACCCTGTATAATAAATTTTCGCTTAGAATGACGAAGATTTGAATAAATTAAAAAGTAGGCGGACGTCTTGAAAGAAGACCGTCTTAATATTCCCAGATGCATTCTCAATCGCAGGACGTTTGGATATCTTTCAGTCATAGAAGTTCACAGCGATCCATTATTGTAATGCATTCGTGCTTTCTGTTGCGGTCGATTCATCCCGAATAGAGGGAATACATTTTGCTTGAATTGAGCAACTCGGTGACACTACGAAATTAGGGCGACCCGTCGGTTTGAGTTTGAGTTCCCTTTCCCGCTTCTCCCCTCTCGCAGGGAACATCTACCGCTTCACGAAGAAGGAGAAACGATTCTACGAGCGGTGCAAGAAGCGGTGCGACTCGAAGCTGCACCGGCTGGAGGCAGCGTTGAAGCTCCGACCAGCCTCCACCCCGCGAGGGCCCTGCGCCCCGCACGAGATCCAGGTGTGAGTCTTCCCCCCCGAGGCCGGGAACACTTGCTCACGAGCATGCGAACGCTTGCTCACGTGCGTGGGGCGTCTGCCGAGCGTGGACTCGGGGCGTGACGTGGACGCCCGGATGTCGTAGTTTGGTGTACAGAGACGTCTCGTACGAAAGTAGAGAGCACTAATGCTGTCGCGCTGCTATATATATAATGTCATGCTCATTGTGAAAGGCGGAAATGCCTGAAACGATCTCGTCGTCATTTTCTCAAAGAGAGCTTCCACATGGAACTCGCCGCGCTCTCAAACGCACACTGTGGAATTCGCCGCGCTCCCAAACGCGCATTATGGAACGCGCTGCGCTCCCAAACACGCCCTGTGGAACTCGCCGCGTTCCCAAACGCGCATTATTCTTCTACAAGCTTTTAGTGGGTCTACCCAGAGTTTGTCCTTGTAACCCCTGTCTAGAGCGGCACCCGGTGACCATCTTCCATCTTCGTGTATGAATGCTTTCAGAATAAAGGTCTCATTTCCGATTATAAATAGTGGTGCTCTATTTAAAAAAAATATCGGGAACGAGGAATATGCATCGTTAATTGAGACACGATTCGCTACGGTGACAATTTGTTCCTTCCACGACGCCACTGAAGAACGTTGAACTCGTCAGGGATCGCAGCATCAGTTGAGGGACGAAGGATTCATTCGAGGACTCATTCGAGGACACATTCGAAGGGCAATTCGTAATTCCTTCTCAACTCCGCAGATTTTCATTTTTTTTACAATTCTGAATCATTTCGCGATTTGCGGTGTCCAGGTGGCTCTGTTTCCTCGGAGACGTCAGCAACGAATTCAATGACGGACTTTCAATTGAGTCGATACTCACGAATCGGAAAATTTAATTCTGGTGATTTGCGGTCAAGACTTAACTCATTAACTCATGAGTGACTCAGTCATGACACGAGTAACTCATAACTCGTGGCACGACTGAGTCACTAGAAACTATCTTGCGCTAGTCCAGTGTCAACATCGTCTGGTTATTTATGGATTTAGGAGTCTGGAGAGGATTTCTTTAGGGCCTTGGTTGCACAACAATTGCTCGAGCAGCCATGAACCACCAATTTCTGTAGTTTATAAGCGAAAGCGAAGAAGAAAATTGCTCTAACACCCCGAAAAAGAGAAGACTGGAAAAGTGAAACACTGAAATACTCCTCTAGGCTTTTTCTTTTCTCTTTATTTTTATTCGTTTACTTTTCTGCAGGTACCGGAGTAGGAACTAGGGCACTTGAATTCAGCCGCTGGTCGTTCCATGTCGTGACGTGCACCGACGAAACAGGCTGCAAAAACCTCCGATGAAAAAGGGTAAGAGTCGCGTGGGATTGCTGGCCGCAGAGCCGAATCCAAATCCCACCTGAGATTCGAGTCTGCCTTTCTCCAAGCCGTAAGCAATGTGCAGGACGAAAGAATGCAAGAGCGTGAAAGCAAACACCCTAGATGTCTCTCCTGGCTGTTGGATCGAGACAGAGACAGAATTGAAGTCGTTCATTTAACGTTACACGATGAAGTCATACGCATCCAGTGCATCCAATGCATGAACACATTCCACTCATCTCATACTGGGGCCCATAGAGACATCTAGACATCATCACTCCCCAGCAAACAATGTGAAACACATAACGTTGAATCAACGTTCGTAACGTTGGTACAACGTTGGTCCAACGTAATCTTGTTTGCTGGGTCATCACCCTCAAGCGGTCAACGAGACACAGCTTCAGGCGAAAGAAACCGTCGTCATCCTGCATTGTGAGATTCGTCAAGTGCAGGGGTTCTCAAACTATGGATCGCGACCCCCAGGGAGGTGTCCAATGGGGCCCAGGGGGGTCGCGAAGGGGTCACAGTGAAATCAGGGGAATGCAATAATGACTTTTCTTTAGATGGTTTGTACTCGACTTTCTCTTTCACTTCAGGAACCTGAAAATTGGGGGTTGCGAGCTTTTGGCCCCCGTGAATCGGGGTCGTGAACCCAAACACTTCCTCAGAACCTCTGGTCTAGTGTGTAGGACTGGCTGGTTCTCTGCACCACACTGGATGTCTCTCCTGGTGACACGACCAAGACAGAGTCAGGTTAACACTCCACATAAAAACTTTTTTGTCCCTATTATGATATACTTGGGATGTGCCAAAAGATGTGTCGAATTTCTGACATGTACGTTATGTGTCAAAAAGGTCTCTGTGTGAACTGCATTATTTCAGATTAGCTGACTGTGTGTTAGTTGACATCGAGTTGAAACCTGAGGTCAATTTGCGTTCCATTCGAAATAGATTATTAGCTGCTGCACGTAAAACTTTAGGTGTCGAAGTGACACATTTTGTACTCGTATGGTCATTTGGAGACATTTTGTTTTCATATTATAATATTAGACACACCTTTTGGCACATTTCAAGCGTGTCATAATAGGAAGAAACATTTTCTTGCTAAAGAAGTTTTGTGTGTAGTCTCAGAGAGTGAACGTTAAGAGAAGCAGATATCCAGGTAACATATCCATGTGGAAACAACATTAAACAATGTTTCACGTTCACATTTTGAATATTGAAACAACATTGAAATGCCAAATTCGATGGGATGATGTCATTTTCTTCCTTGTTAATCCTTCCTTGCTAATTAATTTTCCTCGTTAATATTGAAACAATATTGATGGCAACACTCATTCAATATAATTTCCACATTGCAGCAACATTCCTCGATGAGCCTCTGGTGATTGCGTTCCTCCATAGAGCAAAGTAGAGATTAATTCAAGATTATGAATGAATCGCATGACCTATGGATAATGAGCTCTACAAACAAAGGAGGGTAAATCTTCTTCAGTTCCTTTAGGTCAGTACCCAGAGCAAGGCCGTATTTAGGGTTCATGGGGTTCAAACCCCCTCCGAAATATCTTCCTTAAATTTTTGCCATACCGCTATTCGTTGGTGTAAACGATGCAGTACTTGGTCTTTTCTATCTTTAATAGCTTATGATTTATTAAATCATTAAAAATTAAATATTATGATTTATTTATGACGCCTTTCGCCCGATCACGAAGCGAATTCTCTCCTTCCTCACGCCCAGTGAAGCTCGCACCGGCGGAGCACATTCCAGTCCTCCGAGTCTCCGCCTCAAGGGCCTTCTCCGAGACTCGGCCGTGCCATGCTTCCCCTCGACTCTTGGACTTTTATGACAGACGAAGCTCCGAACGTGGCCGAGTCGACACAGTCGTAAGTCAGAATCCGATCCATCAAATTAAAAAAAAAATTAAAAGAGGTGATATGTTTATGATTGCAAGAAAGGGGAGCGAATCGGAACGTTATTTCGAGATACCTCGGATCCGACGAGGAGAAAAAATGCGAATAAAAAATGCTTGGAAGTTGAAAGGAATTCGATGAAAGGATTCATCTAGTCACAAAAGCGGCTCATTTCCACAAAGCGATGTCCGCTGACATCTGACGGGGAACACGAAAACTCGGGGATCGGCCTCGCGACCGACAGAGCGTGCTGACTCGTCAAACTTAAATACGACTGATTTTTCTTGGATCGCATTTTCCCTCGATGGACGAAACTGACACTCAGTGTACTTGTTGGGTGGTGATGGCCTCCATTCGACGAGGTTCTAGAAGCTTAATATGCTGGAGCGAAGATGCTCAAAAAGCTTCAGTTCGAAAACAGAAAATTGTTTTGAATGGATTGCTGATAAGTGAGGAGCTTCGGCATTGTCGGAAGGTATAAATGACATCGAAGGGAAACACAAGCATAGTTAAGCATGGTCAAGCATGGTTAAGTATAGTTAAGCATTTGTTGTCTTCGATCGACTGTGTACTCGGTCGAAGTCGACAAATTTTAAATACAGGGCGGGAAAAGTCAACCAGTAGAAGAGAGATGTATACATCAGGCTCCCGGTGGGAGAAAGCAAAGGTTCACGAAATACTTCAGTGTTATCTGATGAAGGACAACAATTTTCACTCAGCAGAGAGACTCTTTGGGAAAGTCAAACGCGATCTGTGGCGTCCTTTTTTGTTCTTCATTTTAATAATCAGCTATATAATCAACATCATTCACATCAATAATTGACCTCGTTACCAACCTGCACGATTTGAACGCAAATTTGGCAACCTTGGTTTTCCACGATAATCTTTCCATTCCATGTCTAAAGTGAAGAGAATGAGTGGGATCATCTGACTCAGGGTCACTTTCACTTGTAGGGAAACATTTACCTAGCAAACTCACATTTTTATTTTTGCTTCAGAGTCACTCATTCAAAACTGAATAGGTGAATCTGAAACATTAAATACATTTTTTTTAAACATTAGTTTGCTAGGTATTTTACATCACTCTGTGTATGAACGTGTAGAGAAGCAAATCCTTTTACCATGCTTTCCTCCTCGTTTGTTGCTTCTACCAAATCGAAGATATCGCTTGAAATTCAGTCTGAGGTGAGGCTCTTTCTGTTTTTTCTTTTTGTTTTTAGGCTCGCGTCAGTTCACGTCATTCCCGATGTCTTTTCTTGTGACAGCAGAGGCATCTAGTGCGGGGTGACGGTGAAGGAATCAATTCCTTCACCGTCTGCTTCACTCCCAGCATGCTTCTCGTCTCTCATGAATTCGATTTATACTATTCTGGCAACAGGGGAGCGATTCGTTTCCATCGATATGGAGCCTTTCGTCCTTATGAAATCGTCACAAATCGACGAAAACGACTCGTGGCCTTTGGTGGAGTTTTCCTAGCAATAAGTGGATGGAAGCGCAGCGCATTTTATCGCTCCGTAGCTTATCTTTTACCTCTTAGGAAAACTTTATCTGGGGAATTCGTTGCCAGTTGCAGGAAAAACATTTAAAGTACGTCTTCTTTTATCTAGTTCGCACACGATTTCCCTCCGTCCAGCACTTCATCCCCAGTGACGAGAACCATGTTCGTCGGTGTCCTGAGAGAAGCCTTAAAGCGCCATTCGATGCTCGCCGAGTGACGTGGGTGGTGAAAGGTGTGGGAGGCAGGGGAAGGTGTGAGCCGTTTTGGGATCTCGGGCGTGAGGGTGTTTTCGCGCCGAGACGTTGCCTCTCGAGCGAAATCATCTTCTCCTCAGCCGACCAATCTAGGTGGTATTAGCTGTCAAATATAGCTTTAAAAACTGCCCAAACCTGCGTCTCAGATTCGCCAAATAAAAAAAAGAAGAAATTCTAAGAGAAACAGCACGAAAACGGACGCGAGGCATGAGTTGCACGCGAACGAAAGTGGTCTCAGTCGTTCACGCGAGAGACACTCAGGCCGTTAAGAATCCAGGAATTAGATTTTAAAAAATGGGTAGCTTCCATCCCAACCCTCGAGCAACTCCAACACGGACGTCTCGTTCACGGTGAAAGGATTCGTCGATATCCTGGTGTGCAATGCGAATCCTGCCACCCATCCTTGCAAGGATTCCAGATTGCTCCAAAGCCATGAAACTCAGAAGGATCACCATCTTCCATCTACTCTTACTTCTGGTGTTTTCCAGCTACTTCGTGTTCAGATGGACGAGGAGGCAATACGTCTTGGACGTGTTGCCTGCGACGGGGGACAGAACCAAAGACACTCAGAAGACCATCCTCATCTACGATACGCTTCAAAATTCTTACGAACACTGGAAGATGTGGTGGAAGTTAAAGAAGGATCAACGGTGCTTCGAGCCGGAGAAGAACCTCACCTATCGCTGTCGCGTCCACTTCGGGAACGAGTCTGTCCTCCCCGAAGCCGATCTCGTCGTCTTCTCCTGGGGTCTGTGGGACCGAACCGATGCGTCTCGAGTTCCCGCGAAACGAGAAGGTCAGATTTGGGCCCTCGTCACGAGAGAGGCCCCGCGGTCGAGAAGCAACCTGAACATGCCCATCGATTGGGTGGTGACTTACGAATCGGATTCGCACATCCGAATGCCGTACGGACAAATTGCCGAAAGAACAGAGGGTATTCCGGATTCCATGAAATTTCCATCGCGGAGAGAGTTTGGTGCAGCCCTCATCAGTAATTGTAATGCGAGCAGCAAACGGGACGATCTCATCCGAGATCTAAGAAAGGAAAATCTGACGATTCGTGTGTACGGAAAATGCGGGAAAAGGGAATTACCCGGTAAATCTCTTCGTGGATATAAATATCTGAGCCGGAAATACAAGTTCCTTCTCGGCTTCGAGAATGCAATCTGCAAAGATTACGTCACGGAGAAGTTTTACCATGCTCTTCAGTTTCCATGGATCCCGGTGGTTTTGGGCGGTGCGAATTACTCCACGATTGCACCTCCGAAATCCTACGTCGATGTCATGGACTTCCCTTCCGTTCGGAGCCTGGCGGATTACCTCAAATATCTAGACGGGAACGAAACCGCCTACCGCGAGTATTTCTCCTGGAAGTCCGACTATGTGGTGACGTTTGAGACGAATCGAGGCTGCAAGTTGTGTAAACATCTTCACGAAAGTGGAGACTTGAGAGTCGTGGATCTCCGAGGTTTCAGTAAAGAACGACGGTGCTTCTTCCCCGACTCCGTCGAAAGCCTATTTTCTCGCCATAAATTTTAACGATCGTAACGTGAATGTAGGAATGAATAAAGCGATTTCGAAGTCCACCGTCACAAGGAGGGTATGTGTTCATGCTTAGTTATTTCTTCCATTCATCCATGCGTTCATTTATGGAAATCATTGTGATCGGTCAGCGTTTTCATGGTGAATGAATCGTCCGGGTCCACATAGCATGAACTTCGTCCCCAAAAATGTTGATACATTTTTCAATATTTAGTCATTCGTAATCGGCTCAGACTATGGCTGTGTCCTTTTAAGAGTCAACTAAGGCATCAAACCCAAGTGAAGTAATATATGAAAATCCATGGACTCATTCCATAAGTACGGCGACTTGTGCTAAGCTCGGTCGCAGCGGACCAGTGGCCACACCCGGCGCGAGCGAGAGGTGGCCAATCGTTTCCCGATCGCAGGAGAGAGAGGACGAAGCAGTGTCTGGGTTTCCACCGATTTCGCGTGTGGCCAGATTGCCGGTGGGTGCTTCGAGCACCTCTTCCAAGCATGAAGCAGGTAGAAAAGTGCTCTTACAGTCGTACGCATACCATGTCAGCCATCGTGCATGCACACAAAACTTTTGGTGTGTCGAAGTGACACATTTTGTACTCTTCTGGTCATTTGCACACTTTCTTCTTGTTTTTTTTTTTTTGAGGGTGAAAATGCATTTTGACATATTTTGGACTCCCTGAAGAGCTTCATGGAGCCCTAAGGGGCTCTTCCAGGCCTGAAGTGTGTCGAAATTTCGGGGAAGTGATGGTGGTGTGTCGATTTGACACAATTTCAACCTAAGAAGTTCTTAAGAGGGGAAAAAAAAAAGTAAAGAGGGGAAATGTCTTCATGCGCACTTCCAAGCCTGTCACCCCACTTTTCAACTCTCCCTTCGCTAATTCAAAGGGATTGCATGAAAAAAAACTCCCAACAACGATATGTTCTGGTATGTAGCGAAGGCAAAGCGTATTCATAGCATTTCTAACTGCAACTTAAAATAAACCGTTGATGGGAACTACACGACGCCTGAGCGTCTAAATAGTGGAACTACATGACTGACTCCAGTGATGCGGTCGCTATTCATCTCTGTCAAGTGTGGACGTTCGTGCGATGCGTTATTCGATTTAGTTGGTACTTGTGACCTCGTGTAACTGACCCTGAGCACGATTCTTGATACACGAGCTAGTTTGCTTTATAGCAAGTCCTAGGCGTGCGATACTTCCCAGTAAACCACTCATCCGTCCTCTTCTACGTGTATTTCCAGGTTTCTTCATTCTAGATTCTTGGGCTAGGCTTCGCCAATAGGCCCGGGAATTCAGCTGGAAATCAGAACTGACATCTGGCCTAGTCCTGGTGTTTCTTTCTGACGAGACTTAGGACACCACGCCTGTAAGTTACGTGCTCTTACGTAGCATGATGATCTGATAGCAAAGTAATCCCTGTGATACCTCACTTTGTGGCTCTAATTTTACACTAAACCAATGGGGTGTTGCTGCGACACACTTCGACTACTTCAGAGCCTCTGGACTCACACCTTTCGACGCATTCAAAGTGTGTCGTAATAGGGACAACTTTCGACAGCATTTTCGTGTCAAATAAGTTTTGTGTGTGGGGCACACGACTGAATTCTGTGGCATGCGCCCGTACAGTTCCGGTCGCGCTGTCTCGGGGTTGTCGCGCTCTGCATTACCTCCTGTATCTCTAGAATCAACGAATGGATATTGTTATAACGTAACATGCTCCTTTGTTGTAATATTCAGCCCTCAAAAGAGCACAACGATATTCTGAACCAAGTACGAGTAGAAAAATGTTCCGAATTTGTTTGGGGCAGAGTGTACAGTATATTTTATTGGTTGCAGTTGGCAGCGTGACAAATACGAAAGTTCACAGCGTTGCCTACACAACTGGTTAAATTTTTCAGTGTCCTATTCTCCTTTTTTACAGATGAATTTCTTTCGAGTGCTGGTTTCATGCTGTAGTGTTCACTTCTCGAGCGATATAAATATTGACTTTTTGTCAAAGCCAATGGCGGTTTATCAGAAAGGTCTCATCGTGTAACGATCGTTATCATTCCAGTTTGGGGCTGGACTGACTAGTTCGCCAAGTGCACTGAAAATTTTCAGCGTGTCAAATGACAAAAAAAAGTGTGCCTGGCCATGGCCTGGGTGGCACGAAATAATATGTCGCGAGTCTTGACACACTTAAGGGTGTCGCTACTGCAAGTGACACAGGTCGAAGTGTGTCGGATGACACACGAACAAGTTTTAGCAGATGGACATGTGTTAGTTGACATGAGTAAAAGAAGTCAAGCTATACAATGTGTCATTCGACACATTTATGACGTTCCGCTCCTGCCCGAAGCACCGATAATCCTCTTCCAACTACCTCCGACATTCTAGCGTCCGTAGTTGTATTGGAGGCTTCAGACGAAGCCGCTGGAAGCTTGCGTTTTTCAGTCTTCGCCTGAGACACGCGTGAAGCGGAAATCCGCTTGGGATAGGGGCGGGGAGGGATTCCCGCCGGTCTCGCATCACACGCTCTCTCGTGCACACAAAACTTTTTTGTCCCTATTATGACACACTTGGAATGTGCCAAAAGGTGTGTCGAATTTATGACATAAAAGTTATGTGTCAAAAGGTGTCTGTGTGAGCTGCATTCTTTTGGCATTGCTGCGCAGATCAGTCGATTGCCGCTACTTCCGTTCTTCTTCTACTTCGTTAGCGTTCCATTTGAGGTAGATGATGATCTGCTGTACGCAAAACTTTTGGCGTGTCGAAGTGACACATTTTGTACTCGTATGGTAATTTGGACACACTTTGTTTTCATATGGAGGACGAAAATGTGTTTTGAAATATCTTATCTGGATTTGGCCTGGATCCATCAAAAGCAAGTAAGATTCGAAGCAGAGCATTATTCCTTTCCGCATGAAGACTCCAAAAATGCCACAGACCCTGTCGGAAATAGAGGACAGTGGAGGTCAAGGAGTCCTCCCTGGGTTAGGAGTGTACTTGTCCCTTTGAGGCGATGATTCCCATTCTTTCATATATCTCAAATGGAACGCTAGTTGATCTCAGGTTATAATTTCTCGGCCTGTAGCCCTTGGCGACTGATACGAGTAGCAGGAAGATTTCAAGATTCCTAGAGGGATCTAGAAAAAGTATTGCTTCTCGCTTGAATTTATTAAATGTGTTTAATGCTGAAAGAATGCAGTTCACACAGAGACCTTTTGACACATAACGCACCTGTCAGAAATTCGACACACCTTTAGGCACATTCCAAGTGTGTCAAATAGGGACAACTTTCGACACAGTATTTTCATGTCAAAAAAGTTTTGCTTGTGTGGAATTCTAGCCTGCTTGCCGTAGCTTCACTCCAAATCTGTTAGGATGGTTCCAAACTTGATCAATCAGGATCTGTAGCGGGAAATGGTCTGAGACGACGCTCTGATTTGCAAAAAAAATTGCAGATTCATTTCTTCTCTTCAGGATCACCAAATAATTCATTTTGCCAGTGTTTCTGTACTAGAAATAACATGGCCAGCTGTTCCCTTGGATTAGATAAGTTCATCAGGTTCACTTCCTTGACTTACTCACAAATTTCTTTTCTTTCTCATTTATTATGACGGACAGTGTATCTACAGTATAGGTCGTGTCTCCTACTCCACAATTAGGAGGACCGGAGAAACGTAGAAAAGTTCTATTACTCTTTGTTTTGTTATAAAAAAAAACAGGTAATACTAGAAAAATCGGAACATAAAAAAACCTTTTGGAAGATTTTCTGTCAAGGATCGATAGCGGTCGACCATCGTCTTTCAATTGTTCAACTATTTTTGAAGCAAGTAGTCCCTGCTCCCTTTCCTAGGAGCATTTTTGTTCACAATTTCAAGGATAGATGACACTGCAGTTCCAATCGATGACAGAACCCAGATAACCAAAAACTTCGGGTCAATCATGGCCCTCATGAGGCATGCTTGGCTCCTTGATTCCCGAAGTGAATTTTGCGAGAGCTTTTAAATTGTGTCCCGAGGATGGAGAGAAACAAAGACCAGTCTGAGCGGAATTGGAGAGGATGCGAGACGATGAGGATGACTTAGCAACAGCGAGGAAAAGACTGAAGGAAAGAGGGGCGACACATGAATCACCGTAGACGGCCTGAAAAAGATTCGGGAATTGCATGACAGTGAAATGAGAAACAGTGAAATGTATGATGCTGATGAATAAATTGCGGGGAAATGTCTCTGGCCAGTAATCTTTCGATCCCAACCGGACGAACTAGAGAGAGACATGACACGAGAACGACTGGCTACGTTCTCGTACGGCTCGAAGCAACGCCGATCCTCAGTTCAATTCCACACTGTTAGCAGAAAGGGTTTAGAGTTTAACCCAGGTGAAGGATGAACCATAAAAAAATAGTTAATGACAGTGAATGACCATTTAGAAGGGTTAATTGGATGCTCATTTTAAATACGATAAATTCTTTATATCCTATTCTATTGAGAGGGTTAAAAATTTAACTGGGAGAGTTTTATTAATCTTGTGAGTGGACTGTGGAATATCCATGAGAGCAGATATAAATATTTATCCCTAGGGAAGTTAAATATATGAAACACTGAAAGGAGAAATGGAAATCCTATCTCCAATTCAAGAGGAAAAAGTTTTATTTAGAAATTTAAGCGATCATCTTTTGTAAAAGCCAGGGAAATTTCTGCATGTACAAGGTGGGCCATATGTATCAGGTAATTGGACAGTCATTGATCTGATATGTGCATATTCTCTGAACGACATGGGACTCATGACCAACCTTGAAGATGAGCCAGTTTCTCACTTTCTTGGAACCCTCGAACGATTATCTTCAATGGATGAAAAAAGGGTCCCTGCATAAAAGACTAACTATCAATCATCTCAGAAAATCTTTCAAATAGACCATCAAGAAAATAAATAAATATATCCTTATTGAGGCTGCATATTTATCCCCAAAGAGATATTTTATGCTATGTGACCTCGTCCTGTGTTTCCCCTTGCCTTATTATAGGTAGTAATAAACGCGGACACTTCCTCATTCATTATTCTCATATTTAAGACAGATTCCTGGATCTTAGACCGAAAGAAGTTAGTCTTCGCAAAGAGTAGCCCGTACATAAACAAATAAGCTTAAATTAAATTAAATTAAATTAAATTGCTTTAAAATCCTGTCAGGTGTTAATAAATGCGAGCCACACGTAGTTCTAAAGCTTTACGTAACGTACCTCAGACCAGTTCTTGCCTACGCATTTGCAGCTTGGGCCAACTGCCCCGAGGCAGCCTTGAGTCCCTTGGAGCGAATCGAATGGGCTGCAATCAAGTAAGCCTTTCGTCTCCTTACTTACTTCCCCCTCCCTTACTCCTGTCCTAACCTACTTCTGATAGGATGTAGAGACTTACTAATGATAAGTAAAGCACCTGTAAACATAAATGCAGAATAAAAAAGAATGGCTAGGAATTAATCTTTCAACCCCTTCCGCTCTATTGTGAACCTAAACTTAATAAAGCCCCACTGCACACCTCAACTGACAGGTTGCATCATCCTTTTCATGGCTAAGACTCTAGCTTCATAGTGGTCTTGCACTCTGCCAGCCCCTGCCTGTGTCGGGAGGATCTCACCATGGTGGACGGGAGCCATGTGACGGTCCACCACACGGCAGAGTGGCCCACCACACATTTACCCCCTATTATTTGAAAAAAAAAACTAATGAACAGGTTGGTGTCTCTTTCCATGCATCAACTGACTTATCCTCACCCTGCCAGGGCCCATTGTTCTGGCAACGCGAAATTGCCTTTGTAAAGGCAATCCTCTCCATTTCAGAACTGTCTTTGTGAAGACATTCTCTCACTGTTGACTCATTCTCATTCTCTCTTCTCACTCATTTTTCTAGCTTCTACTCTCTGTTCACCAGACTCTCCCTAAATCTTCATCCTCTCACCAGGCACTGAATGCCTGGTAAGAGGAAGACTCGTAAGAATCGGTCCCAGCCCTCCTCCCCCTCCCCCTAACTTACACCCCCTCGGCCGTAAGCGTCAACCCTCTCCTTCTTCCCATGCCAATTCCAAACCTGCGTCCTTAGCTTCAGAATCCATCCGCTTCCTCAAAAACGCTCCTAATCCGAACGCAGTTCCCTGTCTCTCCCCTTCCCACTCGCACACCCCGCCGTCCACGCCTGCAAACTCCTCTCTGCACAGTAGCAATTCACCAGTCGCCCCAACACAACCTCAGACAGCCACTAGCAGCTCTCTTTTTCAAAACCCCCTTTTTGTCAATTCTCTCCCCCCGAAATGCCAACAGAGCATTCGTTCGCGCCTTTATGAGCGCCTTTCCTTAGGTCCAGTTGCTCGACATCATGGATGCATCCTTGACAGCAAGACATTTCGTGTAATTCACATTATCAGGGTTCCTTGGGAATATTCCACATGCGCGGAAGAAGGAGGGGGAGGAGGTGGAGGGGCGTGAATCCCTTTCAAGGATGTCTCAAGGACGCGTGCTTATCTATCACACTAATATAAGTATGGGCAACATCTGGGACGAAAAAAAATCTCCTTTGTAGCCAGTTTTGGGCCATGTGGCCAGTAACTGGGTAAAGCAACATTTGATATTTCCAGATAATGGCCATCCCCGATAATTAGAGTTTCATCATAGCTAATGAATAATCAAGTGTCAGATATAGTCAGTTATTTGATATGGAAATGAGAACACAGGAGACCTCATCTGCAGCAAGAGCGATTGGCAATAAATGAAGCTGATGAAGCCGCGAGATTGCTTAGCGCAAGCGTTAAGGAAACATGCCGTTTACGCACGCCTTCCGAACGAAACGCTGATACGGGTCCCATAGTTTGTGGACACCCTGTGCGCACACTGGGAAACACTTGTAATAGGTCCTCGTACGAGAATATGTTGATAGAATGCTTGAAAACGGCCAGATTAACTAATTATGCTGGATTTAAGCCTCACTGGCCAACAACTGGAGATCGGCCAGAAACCGGAGTGTTTATCCTATCAGCTTGTTTACGATGTTATGCAACATCTTTCGGCTCTATGAGGTTTTTTGGGTATCTTAGGCGTCGACAGGTGAACTATGCAAACCTGTTTCCTGGTGAAGTGGACGAAAACGAAGTCCATGTACTGGTAATCTCCGAACCATATTGATGGAGAGTTTCATGCTGAATACGAAGGTCGCAGTCCTCCCACCATCCATTCATGGAATGGGAAGCAATGACACAGGAGGAGCTGTTTCGTCTCGTCGATCGTTTTCGCGACCGTGTTCTCGAATGAGCAAACAAGGAAGGGCTGCACACTAAGTATTG
Organism: Darwinula stevensoni; assembly: GCA_905338385.1. Taxonomy (NCBI): domain Eukaryota; kingdom Metazoa; phylum Arthropoda; class Ostracoda; order Podocopida; family Darwinulidae; genus Darwinula; species Darwinula stevensoni. The sequence continues at coordinate 2,276 of CAJPEV010000727.1, read as the reverse complement.
AGTAGAATGAGGTGAAATTTGTTGTGCAGTGAACAAAGTCAATATTCTTCGCTGCGCTGAGGTTTTGTTATTGTACCATGGATACATTAGTTTACAGATACCGAAAACTAAAGTGAGAAACTTTTGTTACTCTCAGTATATAATGAGTGACGGTAAGAAAATTGTACCGTTTGCACAGAAAGTAAACATGCCAACCATGCAAATTTCTATGAGTGCTATGTACTGATTGTGTGTTGTGTCGTGCTTTTTTTTATATTTCTGGGTTGCAAGTCGTGGCAGCAGTGTTGCATGGCTGCTGAGATGGTAACGCGTATCCAGCCCATCTCATAAATGCTGCCGGTGCCGTACATCAAGTCAAATGCCTGAGGTGATGTCGAAAGGCAATGGAAAACAGTATGCAGTACATCATAAAAGCACTAACAAGGTGTCAAAGCGAAATGACTGTGACTTTATAAAAAAAAATTTCTCGCAAGCTCAAATCAGGTGATGGAAACTTCAGCCTCCCAGCTGCTAAAAGTCTATTGTTAACCATGTTCAAATCTTGACGTGAAGTCTATCAGGAGAATTTCTCGGAGGAAAGGAACGATTCCAGACTTCCAATTCAGGTAATTTCTTCAGTCTTAGTGCGGAAGTCGCGCATAGACGGACGGTGCAGAGCAGGTCATCCTGAGTCAGTCCATGATGAATCTTCGTGACTAACATAACAATCGGACGCGGAGTACATATATATTTACTCAATTTTCTCGGCCAGTTTTCATCCCTCCATATAAATATTTTTCGTTCATAGAGATTCCATCTTGCACTTGCTATTCAGGGCTTCAGCACGCATAATCAATGCAAATTTCTGCCAGTGGAGTTGCATGAAGCATGTGTGACTAACAAAACCATAAAAGAACAAGTCGATTCCCACATCAAATATTCCTCATGATTGCTCTGAATCTGGAATTCTTCATGCAACCCAATTTGCCAGGTACCTTTTCCAAGTTATGTTCTACCAATATGCAATAAAGGTCACATGTACAAGATGTCTCTAGATGAAAAAGCCGACGTTGAATCGATCTGGTCGCTGTGACTAACAACCGTGACTAACATAACTCCGCTCTTTTTAATTGCTGCATTGCTTTCCCCTTAGAATGTTTGGTCTTAAATGGAGATTGCACCGTCGATGTTCGAAGATCTCGAAATACCAATCCATGGGCGTGCAATCGGGAGAAATTATTCGAGTACCCACTCAGATTTATTACGGTATATTTACCAGGAACGTGTCGCAGAGAGCATACTTTTTCCTCTCTCTCATTCTTCTCGTCCCGTTGTTAGATGTTTCCCTGTGCCTTACAAAAAGGCTCTTATCCTTCCGCTTTCGAAATGGAATGACTTCATGCCTTCCTCAGCAGCAATTCGACCTATATTAGCATCCGAAATATATTTTACTAGGTAATTTGAGGCTCGCACACGTAACAGGATTTGCGACAACATCATATCTGCCTTTGGTGTTTTATTTTCGCGTTAAAAGTATGAGCGTATACTCGCCAACCTTTAAGTGCTGTGCACGTGCCACATCAGGAAAATGCCTAATTAGGTTACTCAATGTAAAGTTCAGCTTTTCGGAGATAAAAATCGGCTGATTCCCCTGTGTATGTCTCACCGTCTCAAAAAAAATGAGAGAAATTCCAAGGCTCACACAGCATCAATGGGACTGGGTGATTAAAATGCTTCAAGAGGGTGTAGCAACAGAAAGGTACGCCCTCTTTGACCCTCTTGGAACGAACTGTCGGGACACATTACCTTGAGGGATGTAGTGATTCTGAAAGTCGTCTTTTGCTAATTATGATGAAGAGATGATTAAATCAGGCATAGCTCACGCAAGAACATCTGAATCACCGCGGGAATTCCTGCTGCGTTACACCCTTAATTTGGAGAAATCATTTCAATTACCCGTTGCTGTCACTGCGTTTTCGCGTAAGCCTTGGTACATTTTTCTCATGTTTTTTCAGAGATGGTATGACATGCATAGTGTTATCAACTCGTATTTTATCGAAGGAAATCTGAAATTTACATATGGCATGGAGAAAATCTATATAGGCCTACTTCTGACGTGGCATGTGCACAGCGCTCGAAGGTTGGCGAGTACACGCTATTAATTTTCAGGTAGTGATATAATTTTTCAGCGAAAGACTGGTATAATGCCATAACAACTCCAACTCCTACTATGCAGGCGAGTCCTATATATACATAACGTTAAAATTTGTCCGCAAATAAAGGTTCTTCTTTTCTTG